>CAUYSK010062954.1:0-83516 GCA_963575035.1 Avahi laniger
GGGGGGGGGGGTATGGGGGCACCCGGGCGGGCCGCGGGCCGGGCGCCCCGCCCCCCCCACCCCCCCCGGGCCCCCCCGGGGCCCACCCCCCCCCCCCCCCCCCCCGGCTCTGCTGCCTTGTCACCCGCCCAGGCCCTTCCCTGCACCTTCTCCTCTTCCTCCCTAGCAGGCCCTGAGCTTGCAATGTGGCTGCTCACCCCTCCACGTCACCCCAGGTGCTGAGGCTGGTTGGGGGGCTGGCTCAGGGCTCTTTGCCATCAGTGCAGGCCTCAGCTGCAGTCTCTTTTGGGGTGCCCTTTCCAATACCTGCCCCAGTCTGGGCCAGGAATGGGCCCGTCAACCCCAGGAGTGGCAGGTGGCAGCACGCACCTTCCCACCCGCGTACCGATGACTTCTGGGGCAGGGCAGGCTTCCAGTGGTCATGACGCTTTAGGGCCAGAGGCCTGGAGGGATAGGCTTGGCAAGGTTTCCTTGAGCTGGGCACGTTCGGCTTTGTGGGGACATTGGCACCTTCCGCTGAAAAGTTGTGCCTGTGGGGTGTTCAAACGTTTTTACTGAAATCTATGGTAAAAAAAAAAAAAGAAAGAAAGAAATCTCATAGCAACCTAGTGTAAACACACATACATGCACACAACTAAAGCAAAAGAGTCACAAGATAATACTCCTCCCTCTACGTGATGCCCTCTGGTATTTTCTATTCTGATATTCTGTTCCATTTCATGACATTGTTTAAAATGCTGATCATCTCGATCCACTGAATTGCTTTCCCAACCTACCAAGGCAGTAGTTCTCAGCATTCACAGGCATCAGAACCCAACCTCGGAATGCTAAAAGAACAGCCTCCTGGGCCCATCGCAAAGAACTGGGATCAGCGGCACTGGGATTTTTGACTGGCCCTGGCCCACCCTTTCAAGGGGATTCTGTCACACCTCGAGAAGCTCAGCTGCTTCCAGTGAGCTCAGGGGTCTCAAGCCCACAGTCCGCTCTGGAGACAATACTAGGTGGACCAAGGCGGTCAGCTCAAGGTGGGGCCTTCCCAGGACACCTCCTCGCCTCCACCATTCTTAATTAAATCCTCACCCGGTGAGAGTGTGGATGTCAGGTCTGGCTCCGCTGGCTTTTAATTGAAGTGTTAATTTGCTGCTGCAGAGAGTGAGGGCCCTGCCATTGGAGCCTTCATTTGCTGCCATCCTAAGCTGATTAGCCTTGTGGAGGAGGGGTACAAGCCATCGGCAGGGGAGCTAGCTGGGCCAGGATCAGGCCTTGGAGCTGCCTCTGCGGAGAGGGGAGCGGGCCAGGGCCAAAGCCTTCTGCACCTGCCGCCAGGCAAACACCTGCCCCAATGAGCCTCCAAGGCATTGACCTGGTTTTTGCGCCCCCTCCCCTCCATGTTGATGATAAAGAGCCACCTTTATCCTGTGACTCTTCTGCTCACACACCATTGTCTACAGATGAACAATCAGCGCCGTAGCTTGGCGCCCAAGGCCCCCCAGGAGCAGGCCCCAAGAGCACCTCCACTGCTCCCTCTCCTGCCCCCCTCCCTCCTGTCCCCAGGCTGTTGTCTTGCCCCATGGAGCCGTGCAGCTCCCCATCCAGGCCCGATGCTTGGACCTGATGTGCCTCTACCTGGAATGCCCTTGCTGAATGGCGCTGTCCTCCCGCGTTCAGCGCCAGACACCTCCACCAGGAAGCCTTCCGGTCTGGACAGGCTGTCAGGAGCAGGGCGGGCTGGGGAGAGCGGGAGCGGAAAGGCTGCACAGCCAGGCCTCAGGAAGGGCAGGAGCAGGCAGCCCTGGGGCGGGCCTGGTCCTCTGTCCTCCTCCCCTTGCCCTCTCGGCCTCCCTGCTCCTCCTTGCTGGCGTAACTCTGGCTCAGAGCTCGTGGGCTGTAGAAGCAAGCAGTCTGGGCTCACGGCCCACTTGGTTATTCACCAGCCAAGTGATTCTGAATAAGGGACTTCATCTTTCTGGCCTCAGTTTTCTTCTTTGCAAAATGGCAGCCGCCACTGCCCTCCCTGCCTCTGATGCAGGAGCGGCCGGTCCTCCCCAGAGAGGCCAAGTCCCCACCCACACTTTGCCCTCCCAGACTCCCTCCTCCTCCTCCCTGCCCTTCCTGGGGGCTGTGGGCTCCAGCCCGGGTCCTCAGCTTTGTTGTGAGTGTCCCTCCTCCTGAGGACCACTGCAGCAGAATTTACTCTCTGCGCAGCCCTGACTCACTCAGAAAAACGAGGACTCAGTGAGCCTGGGTACAGGACACTATTTCTCAGCCTTGCCCACCGCCCATCCCAAGACCCCAGGACAGCTTCCGGGCCCAATGACAGCAGCTTCCATGGTTGGGCTGTGGTTTTGTGCTCCGCACTGTGCAAAGTGCTTCACACAGGAGCCCAGGTAATCCTCTCAGTGACCTCAAAGGCAGCGATATACCATTGCCGTTACCCAGACCAGAAAACTGAGCTTCAGAGGGATGTGACTTATTCACGCTGCATGTCGAGATTGTCTGCAGCCAGAATGGTCTTTGAAAACTACAAGTTGGTCTTAGGAGCTTTCCCTGCCCTACCCTCTCTCAGTGGCTCTCCGTGGTCGCTGGTCCCTGCTGACTCTTCCAGCCTCGTGTCTCACCTTTCGCTCCCTCATCCTTTCCGTACCAGAGACACGTTGGCTTCTTTTCAGCCCTAGTGTGTAGCGAGTGCTACACAACCCCAGGGCCTCTGCATCTGTGGTTCCCACTGAGTAGAACATCTCTTGCCCCTTCCTTCCACAATTAGCTCCGTGCATCCTCCCTCCAAGCAGCCTGTTCCCTTGGTTGAGTGGGAACTCTCCCTCCCCCACCCAGGGCAGTCTTGGCACTTCTACCCTCCTCGGTGGCACTTGTACTTACAAGACTTTCACCAAAACATCCACATAAACAGTGTGTTAAAAATCTCTCTCCCTGCCAGACTCTAAGCTCCGTGAGGGCAAACACAGGGCCTGTGTTTTTGTTTCTCATTGCTCTGTGCCCTGGGCTTAGCACAGGGCCTGGCACACAGTGGCTCTCCGTTAATGCTGGTTGAGTGAGTGAGTGCCCCAGAAGGCTCTGGGCTCAGATGAGCCCGAGGCTGAGGGGGCTAGAAACATCCAGCAGCAGCCTGAGGCTCAAATGAAACATGAGGAAAGCTGGCTGCAGCCTGCATGGCCAGGCCTCCCTCCTCAAGGGCGGAGGCCACCGCAGCAATGTCACAGCCCCCAGTGAGGGCAAGCCCTGGGGACAAGGCCTGGGGTTACGCCCCTGCTGGGAAGGCCCAGTGTGGCAGGCACCATACTGGACATCTGAGGCAACGTCACCCATAGTGAGGATCGTGCTGCTCTGCTCCCAGCCGGGCCAAGCCAGCCCTGTTCCGGGGCTTCAGATGCCCTCTGACCCCTTGGACATGGGGACTACAGGCTGACCTCCTTGAGGCTGGGTGACGGTCAGCAGCCGTGCCTGCTTGGACAAGGAGGAGAGTGGACGGCCATCAGCTCAAGCCCAGCCCAGGTAGATCCAAATTCCGAGGGGACCCAGCCCTACTGCTACCCACAGGTTCCCGTCTGAGCCACAGAGCTGTCCCTGCGGCAGGCCAGCTTGCTCTGCCTGCTCTGGCTGCTGCGACACTCGGGGGCTGCCAAAAGTCCTCCCTAATTGCTTCCTTTATAAATTCATGTTCTGCCTGGTGAACGTGTGACCTCTTCGATTAAACAAGCAGCACGGGAGAGACCAGTGTGAAGAGTGAGTCAGCCCTTCTGACCTGTAGGCTCACTACCTAGATGCGACCAGGACCCTCAGCCAGGTAAGGGCCATTTGCTCCCTTTGTCACTTTGGCTCATACTCAAGTTCTCTGTGCCTCGGTTTTCTCAGGTGTACAATAGGGCTAATAACAGCATCACCCTAATCAGAATGTCGTGAGAGTAGAGTGAGATAACGCCCGCGGAGGCTCAGAATAGTGCATTTATTGAGTGCGATCGAAATGCTCACGTGTGAAAGCTATGTTAGTGACAAATTCTTGAGTGTGTGAGGCTTTCAGGAAATGTCATGTGACTACAAGCAAGTGCATGTACGTGTGTGTGTGTCTACCCTTTAAAAAGCACACCCTTATTGGAGAATATTCTATGCGCCATTCTGCTCCTTGCCCTTTCCGTGTGATAACACAGCGCGGGTGTCTTTCTGCATTGCAGACAGAGCCCTGCCATCCTTTGTGACGGCTGCATAGCTCCATTGTGTGCATGGGCCTCAGTTTACTCACGTAAGGGTCTCCGATGGACATTGGCACAGTGCCACCTCTTTGCCATTACAGCAACACTACTACAAACGTCTTTGCACATTGTATTGGTCAGGGCATTTTCATTTTGCAAACAACAGATACCTAATACAAACTAATTTCATTGAAAGGGGGAGTTTATTGACTAGTGTAGCCGAAAAGTCACAAGACCAGCTTCAATTTCCACAACAGAATTAATTCTAGCAAAGGTCCCAGAATAGAGATAATTGCCTGGCTTGGGTCACTTATATAGTCAACTTTGCACATGTGTCTGGGTAGCTGTGGGACATTTTCTTCTAAGGGAATATTCATTTTTAGCACACCCAATATTCTCTGCCAACACCTGTGCATCCTGGAAGTCAGTGAGGTCTCTACAGCCCCAGGAAACACGCATTTGTCTGCATGTCTAGGACAAGCCCTGGGATGACCACGCGTGGTTCTCAAGGATGCTGCTCTGACCTGTCTTTGTTAAAGTTTTTTAGATGTTGTATCTCTCAGTCCATTAATAGCAACTGAAATAGCAGCTTACTTGCCAGCTGGTGTTTCTGACCAGCATTTAGGGTGAGACTGGCTCACCTGACTGCTGGAGCTCAGAGCCGGCGGGAGTCCAGCAAACGTGGGATTTGAGAGGCGCGCGGGGGTTTTCTCCTGAGATGCTCTATGGTGCTGATATGTAATAACAACCAATCTTTATCAAGCACATACGTTGTGCCGGGCACTGTGCACTGGTTGTCCAACAGCCCCGCAAGGTCGATACCGTTATTATCTCCAATTTACATGTGAGCAATTGGAGCACTCGAGGATAGAAAGCAGCGTGTCCAAGGTCGCCCAGCTAGAGAGCAGGGAAGAGTCGATGCCTGGGTCTAGGTGTGGAATCACTGTGCTATCTAAAAACAGCAGCAACAACGGCAGTTGCTGTGTTGCCTCTTAGTGTCTCCAGCCTCTGAGTTGATGTGAGAATTAACACAGTCCTACTTGGGGTTCTCCCCTTGACTTCATGGCAGGTAGGAGTTGGGAGAAGCTTCTAGGCAGTTTGTGGCAGGGCCAGTGCAGGCGTTGGCACCCAGGAACCCGGTAAGGGCTCTCTTGTTTCTCATAGTGCTCAAGTGGCTTCAAGAAGCAGCACAGAGCCCTGGCCTGGCAGTTAGGCTTGCCTCACCCGACACCAGCTGACGTTCCAGCTCTATGTCCTGTCACCAGCTACTTTCCAGCCACGGCAGACTCCATCTTACCGGCCCCCAAACATGACACCCATGGGTGTCCTTGGAAAATAGAGCACGAAGACTTAAGTGTCGACGTTTTACTGGGAATTCAATCCCGGAGAGCAGCAGGAAGGGAAGAGGAGGGAGAGAGAAAAGGAGGGAGAAGAAGCGTAAGGGAGAGTGACGGGCTGGCCACGCTGTGCTTACCCAGAGCTACCTGCTCGGTCCTGCCCGACACCTTCGGAGAGGCTGCAGGAGCAGCTGTGTCTCCAGACAGTTCGGAGGAAGATGGCGGAGAATCATCCATTGGCTTCCGCCTCTCGCTGGTCAAAGTTCACCCCCACTGGGCATCAATTCCCCTGTCCTTCTAGGCTGTGTCACTTGGCGTCCAACGAAGCCGGGTCCCAAGACAGCAGTGGTGGCATCTGCGGCTGAGCCACAGCGTGCTGGGCAAGCCGATGGGCACATGAACATGCTCCCTGCCTGCCCACCTGCAGCCTGCAGCCTCACAGGCCTGGCGGAATGAGCTGGCCGGTGTGCATGGGTGTGCAGTCCGGGGCCAAGGTGCAGTCTGGTCGTGCTGGAAGTGGCAGAAGGGACCAGAAACAGCCATGAGAACCGTGCACGCCAGAAAGCAGGGCAAGTGTACAGATCTGGGCTGGCATGCACCTGAGTCTAGGAACCACTCCTCTGTGCCGTGGCGCTTAGAGTTACCTTCCCAGAAAAATTCCAAATCTGCGTAACTCACCGAGCGCCCACGCACTCCTCCGTCCACTACGGAAGGCCCCGTGCCCCAGGCTCTGGGATCCAGTGCCGAGTTAGACACAGGCCCCAGCCTCCGGCAGCTCAGGGTCCCTGGGGAGGCAGCCCCACGAAAAGTCACAGCATGATGATGTGACGGGGCGCGGGGAGGGCCCACGGAAAGGCACTGTCTGGAGTGATTCAAAACCCCAAACAAGAGCTGCTTAAGCAAGGTAAGGGTTTAGTTTTCTCTCCAGGTTTTCTGTCCACAGACGTGGTGCCTCTCTCTGCCTCATGAAACCCTCAGGAACCAGGTTCCTCCCACTCCTAGTCCGTGGCCTTCCCCTCGTCACCCAAGATGGTGGCACTGTTCCAGGTGGCAGGTGCAGGCAGAGATGAAGGAGAGGCAAAGGGTGTGCTCCAGCTCTCCGGCCAGAACTGAGCCCCATGACCACCGCTAGCTGCAACGGAGACTGGAAATGTTATTTTTCTCTTGGCCATTTACCTAGCTAAGAATTCTGTCACTGCGAGAGAGGGAAAGACAAGCAGCGGTCTCTGCCGCAGACACGAAACACGAGGTGGTGGGTGGGGAACGGGAGAGGTTTCCTGGAGGAGATGGCACCTGAGGTGTCTTAAAAGGGGACAGGTGCTGGCTATTCACAGAGGAGAGGACAGGCTATTCCAGACAGAGGTCACTACTTACGTAAGCAGAGCACGGCAGGCCTGCAGCACGTGCACACGCGTGCGTGTCTGTGTGCGTGTGCGCGCGCGTCTGCCAGCGGGGATGAGTGGGGGGTGAGAGAAAAGGAGGCTGGCGCCTGGGGGAGCCTGGGGGAGCCGAGGAGCGGCGGTGGTGAGGGTGGAGTCCCTCTGCGGAGGTAGAGGAGGTTGGCCAGGGCGCAGCAGTGGGCGGAGGGCTTCTCAGGAAGCAGGGTGGAGACGAGGGTGTGTGTCGGGGGGAGGTGCACGTACACCTGTGGGGGTGTGCGGGGTTTCCGAGCCGCAGCAGTGACGGTTGGTGACCACTTCCGGAGTGTGGCCAAGGGGAAGACAGTGCCTGGAGCCCCTCACTGCTCAGGAGTGAGTAGCCGCTTGTCACTGCGACTGTCGCCGTCATCACTGTCACCCTCTTTGGTCGGCTGTGGGGGGGGGCGGGGGGGCGTGTGCGGCATCTGGTGGCTTGGAGACCTGTTGCTTCACATGTTCGCTCCTGGATGTGGAAACTCAGCCCTGGGCAGACCAAGGAGAGAGCCGGGCCTCGCCAGTCCGGAATGGTGGGTGGAGGTGCTTGGCCTGCCGCCCAGTGGGGTGCCGGTCGCTAGGAGACCAGGCAGGCCTCTGCCCCAACGGGAAGCTCCCTGCGTGGAGGGCCAGGCCCTGGGCCGGTCTCCTGGTGCCCCAGGGATAATAAGGACTTCAGAAAGGACAGCCCTGACTCAGGGCTGAAAGAGGCTTTAGTTCCTTGTTTGGAGGCTTAAAAAAGGCAAACAGAGCTTTTCTCCTTTGGGGATCAATGTGAATCCCAGAAAATCGCATTATTGCCCTTTGAGATCAGTGGCTGCTCTGGAGGGCTTTCTCCTCCCCAGGGCAACAGCCCTCTCCTCGCTCTGTGTGAGCATCCTCCCCTGCCCGCAGGTGAGGGGCGGGAGGGGGCAAGGTGAGCGCGGCTCACAGCTGTTTCCTCTCCCCTTCTTCCATCCTGAGCCCCTGCACCTGTACAACCCGGAAGGGTGGGGGTAAGGGGACAAAGCCAGGAGAAAATGTTCCTCAACCTTCTCCTCTTCCAGGAAGCCATCATTGACCCCACGAGACGCCTGAGAGGTCCTGCTTCTCTAGCTTGTTACCTCATTTGGGGTCTGCGTCTGGGTTGTAATGGCCCACAGAGATTCTCAGCAGGTGGGACGCATATCTTGGAAGGATAGTCATGGTGAGAGATGACATTTATTGAGCCTTTACTATAGTACATGGCACTGGGCTACGCACTCTTCCCGTGTCTAACAACCATGAGGAAGGTACCATTATTATCTCCATTTTATGGAAGAGGAGACTGAGGCATGGACAGGCCAAGTCACTGACCCAAGGGCATCTGTGTTAAATGAAGAGCCCTGTGTTAGGTTTGTTCCAGATAAAAACCCCCAAAATATCACAAAGCCTCTAAAGCAAAAGACGTAGGAGTCTGGAGAGTCCAAGGTTATAAATCTAACTCTGACCACAGACAGCTGCAGCCATGCAGGCACTCCTATCCCCCCTCATAAGGACGAAGCTACCCCCTCCCCTATCTCTGCAGGTGTCACTGCCCCCAAAAAAACCCTCTATAAAACCCACGGCTTTCCCCTCCCTCGGGGTGGATGCTTTTTCGCCTCCACCTATCTGCACCCCGATGCTCAAAATAAACAGCATTTTGCTGCACATGAGCCTTCATGTTGTGTCTCCCTCTCTGCTCTGGACCTAACACTCTGTCCGGTTCTGGGGGAACTGGGGAATCTGCCTTGCACTCTCAGCTTGCTAGGAAGTTGCCCTATTGGGCCTCTGTTCAGATGAGAAATTCCGGGTCAGCTTTTGCAAAAGAGGAAGCCCACGGAGCATGCCTGACCACTCATCCTTACTGACCGCCAACAGCCAGCTCCCCCTTTCCACAGCATTCACCCCAAACCTGTCTATCCCCCACGTGTGCTGAGTGCGTAGCCAGAGCCCAGGGGAGGACACCACAGCAGGGAGCACCCCTCGCTGTGCCAGGCCCTGCCAAGTGCTTTCCAAGTGAGGACATGGCGTGTCAGAGCAAAGTTGGATACCCAGCCTAGTAATGTAGAGTCTAGACAGGAACCAGGATGGTCTGACTTGGGGTTCATGCTTTGGATCACTGAGGTCCCCACACAGCTTGGTGACATCTCCTGTGCAGTGGGGACATTTTTTGCCTGGCTGGCTGCCTGATTCTCCGTGGTGCTTCTGAAAGGGGCAGGTTTCCTTGAAGTGACTTCTAAGGGGGTGAGATGTTGGCGACAAGTCCTTCCCGGTCACCTCTAATTCAAACGAATGTGGGAGTGGGGAGTAGGCTGAGAGGGAAGCCCAGAAGTCCAAGTCCTCTCATCTCAGAGCCGGGTTTGACTCTTAGACACTTCTGCACACACAGGCGGGAGAGCACTGCTCACTGCGAGAAGGTCTTTTGGAGACATGCTTCAATGCGCAGGGAAGGACCTTTCATTAGCATAACAAGCGTCTGCATTGAAATAGGTGCTCCAGAGAGCACTTGAGAGCTGTTTGTTCTTTCAAGTAGGCTAAAGGTCCCAGCGCTGTGGAGCCTGCCTGGTTGGAGACAGTAGAGGAGCCTGCTCCAGTCTGGGCTGCGGGATTTTCCAAGCCAGCCGCTCTCTCCCCGATCCCAGGAGCATTTTGCACGGCCAGGAATGTGGACAGTGGGGCCCTTGTGGAGCCTGGGCCTGGCCCAGCTTGTCCTACCCAGGGTGACCACCTCTGCCTCTGGGCTTCCCTCCACTGGGGCAGGACTGATTGGCTTAAAGAGGCTCTGTCCCCCCAGGTGGCCTCTGGACAGACTGATGCTGGATTTGTACTCACTTAGCCTGGAGAAGAAGTTGTGGCCAAGAGGGGACCGATGGCCAGATGTCAAAGGTTAAGAGGGGTTAAGCCTTCACTCCAGAAGGTCACCCATCAGCCCGAGACAAGTACCTCACAGGTATTTTCCTGCAACCTAGAGCAGAAGCGGGCCTGCCGGGGACGTTCACCCATTCGGAGTCGGGCATCGCTGAAGGATGGCTATGTTCCGAGAAATGAGTCCTTAAGTGATTTCATTGTCGTGCAGACATCATAGAGTGTACTTACCAATCCTAGCAGGTATATATATTTTTCTTTATATGTACTTTTTCATATGGAAAACCAAATGTCCCGGCACCATTACCGAATATCAATCCTTTCCCCTGCAAAGCCAATATCAAGTGCCGTGTATCAGGTTTCTACATAAGCCCCATTGCAATCTTACGAGACCACTGACATACATGCAGTCTGTCACTGATCAAAATGCTGTATGTGGCTCGTGACTGTACTGAGGGAACACTGTCCTGGTGGGAAGGCCATATCTCAGTTTCTTGCTATTAAATTCTGGCTCAGATTTTGTCTATGTGCCTGTCTCCTGGGGCCTCTGTTTCCCCATCTTTCCAATAAGGAGCTTGGACTTGATTGATTGACAATCAGTGGCAGATAGTTCATTGTCTTGGTCAATTAGGACCTTAAATATATTTCTGCTCTTGGGCAGTTGGAGGAAATTAGGCTGGACAAGACAGATAGAAGAGAAGAGGATGGTTGGCCCGGCCAGAATTGGTGGTGGATCTTGGTGATCAGAGCAGAGCCTGCTGGTCTGTGATGGAGCAATGAGGGGGGTGAGCCCCAAGCCAAGCCCCACCCTGCTCACCCGCCACCCTCCTTTCCCCTTCCCAAGCGGCTGCAGTGACTGGGTGGCTTGGATTCACCAAGCCTGATCAGAGGTCCAGGGAGCTAGTTTGTCCAGAGTGCACGGTGGGGTTCCTCCCAGTGGGAGGGGTGGGATATTCTTCTACCTCTTGCCTCTGAGCAGTCGGGGCAGTGCCAAGGTACACCCGAGTGGTGGCATCTCGGTGTCGGACAGCTGTGCAGCCCAGAGGTGAGGCCTCATTGCAGAATGGACTTACCGTGCACCGTGGATGGCTGCGCAAAGCACCAGCAAGGCTGCGCCGTTGATGGGCATCGTGGGAGCAGGACCTGGTGGAGAGGAAATAGAGGGGTGATAAACTACGCAGGCGTCTTTTCCCCACCAGGGGCTCTCTGTCCCCTTTCAGGGGAGTGCTCAGATCCCTTCTCCAGGGTGCTTGGGCCAAGGCCACAGGCTCTTCCAGGACTGCCTTTTCCCATCTTGACAGGTCAGAGGGAGGCAGCTGGCCCAAGGAAGGACACCAGCTGTTGACATAGGTATGATTAAGGATCCACCGGGGCTTCGTCGCATGGCTCCATTTCTGGCTGTGAAACTTGGGCATGTTACTCAACTTCCCTGTGCTCTTGGGGGGCTCTCCATTGATGCATTGGGATAACCATGGAGCACCAGAGAGTTAGTGGGGAAAGCACTCAGCACAGTGTCCCCAACATAAGTGCTCAACAAATGGCAAGAGCTATGCAAATAACAAGGTGAGTCGCTGAGTGAGTGTGACGTTCGAAGTTCTTGGAAAAGCCTCTGCTGCCATTTTCCAGCCCTAGGGGATGAGGCCTGATGGTGAAGAGTAATAAATAACCACGGACATGTGTGGGGTGGTTACTCCCCACCCCAGCTAATGGGTGCCAGCTGTTTGTACTTTCTGTGGCATTTGATCTTATCGACAGCCCCTGGAGGGGGACTGCTACTGTTCCCATTTAACAGATGAGCCCACTGAGGCTTAGAGGTGGGGCTGGGTTTGAGTCAAATCTTGGATTCAGAGCCCGCGGCTAACCTGGACCTTGGGCCTTGGGCATGGGTCCTCACAAGGGTAGACGACTGTGCCCATCTTCTGTGAATAAGGGTGGAGGGGCTGAAGGAAAGTCCATGTCCCCAGAAGAAAGAACTGGAGAGATGTGAAAATTGAAGATTTTAAAGGCAGAAGGAGCTGTTGCTCTGATGGCCTGGCTCCTGGCTGCATACCCAGTCAGGACACAGAGAGGTCCTAGGACTGGGCAAGGCCCAGTGCACAAAGCAGAGAAAGTGATCCAGTGGCTGGGCCGGGCAGCCTCCCTGATCCAGGCTTTTGAGATAAGTGGGTGGGGGCGGGACCCACACTGTTCTCTCTCCCAGCAGGGATGGATATGCCAATCAGAGACAGATGGCAGTCCCCAGAGAGGCAAATGAGAAGAGAGGAGAACCCCCCCACTCCCCGCCTTCATTGAAGGGGGAAGGATCAGACTGGGAGCAAAGCTCACCGAGAGAGACATCACTGGGGCCCACATCAGTGCTCCCCTGGCACAGCCTGGGGGCAGGTGATGCTGCCAGGACAGAGAGGACAAATGGGCAGAGCTACCCGATGGCTGTGTGAAAGAGTTGGGGCGGCAGAGTTCTCTCACTCTAGGTGACCTGAGATAAGCCCCCATTAAAGTCCCAGCTGTGAAATGAAGCTGGTGCAGTGTCCACCTCAGGCATCCTCAGGTCCGGGGACATCCAACTGGCATCACCCAAGCCAGGGCTGGGGGTTTCCTGCCCACTTCTCCCCTCCACTCAGTACCCACCGAGCTTTCCAGGAATCTCCTACTGTCATTATGTCCCCGAAAAGCATAAACTAAGGCCCAGAAAGGAGAAGAGATTTTTCTTACTATTATTCTTGCCTATGGGAGTATCTGAAGGCTCTAGACCTTACATCAGGAGCTTTAAGGAAGTGAATTGGGTGGTGTGTGTGTGTGTGTGTCATGATGCTCTGTTTGCCTTGGGGGCTTTGATAACACAAAGGGGGATGAATGGCATTTGGCCTGGATGATGGCAGGTGCTGGGGTGGTCCTGGACCACCTTTTAAGTGGACCACCTAAAAGCCGGTGGTCTTTTAGCCCACAGACTAAAAGAAAAAAAATCTCCAGTTAGCTGTGAGTCACTGAAAGCTGTCCCTAGAGGCAGGGCTCTGAAGCCGGCAGTCTCTCCACTCCTCCAAGAGCCCAGAGGGGTCTCCTCAGACCTCCAGCACGGTCTCTGGGAAGCCTGTTCCCCCATGGAGCCCTGGATCTGTGCTGACCTGCCTCTTTGCACCCCCGTCCCCTTCCACCGTCCCATCCCCTCTGAGGGCAGAAATTGGGCGAGACCACAGGCCTTCTCCACCTGGCCCGGGAGAGGCCGAGTGACAGTCAAGTCCCTGCCCAGCTTCTCACCTCCGGACCTTCAGCTGCAGTAGCTGGGCTGGAGGACGTGGTGACTAAGCCGGTCAGTCTGCCTGGGAGGATGGACGGGGGTGAGTGCAGGACGACGGGGACTGGGGACCCAAAGGACCAGTCACAGAATAAACAGAGACCTGTCTCAGGTGTAGTTTACAAGGAAACCTTTAAGCCTTTAAGAGGTCTCCCTGAATACCATCCCCATCATATTAAATGCCTCCAGATTCCACATTAAATTAAATTTATAGAACTATAGAAGCTAGTGGATTTACACTTCAGTAATCAACGGTATGTTACAGACATTTACTTAAATGTTTATTAATTTCAACTTTGCTGGGGTTTTATTTGTTTGTTTTTAGATCCAGTAATCTCTTCTCCAGTCTCTAATTTTTCCTTGGGCCGGAGAAAAAGCCTGGGGCCTTGTGCCCTAGTTCTGCGGGGTGTGGCTGTGCTTGGGGCTGGGCGGGAGAAGGCCTGTCCCTCTCCGCCAGCCTCCGCAGGCCCTTTGGGAGGCGCCAGATTGTGTGGGCGGCGTCGCCCAGGGATGGTGGGATGGGGCTCCCACCCGGCTGAGGACAGGAGCGCCTTCTTGGCCTGCGAGGGAAGGTCGGCCACAGCGGCCCCCCTACTCCCCCAGGCCAGGGAGCCGCTGAGGGCTCTCCAATTGGACAGCCTTTCATCTCTTTGTTTTTACAGTGATTAACCCGTCAGAGCCCGCAGCGAGCGTGGCTCCAGGCGGCGCAGGGGGAGGGGAGGGGGGGCAGGGCCAGGGAAGGGAGGGAGGGAGGCTCTGGGCTTTGTCGCTTTCAGGGAACTCTGCTGCCATAGCAATGGGACTTTCTAAGGCCTGACTTTGATTTCAATTCCATGAAAGAGCCTGTCTGCCCAGTCTCGCGAGTGGAGAGGGCGTTCCGGCTTCCCCAGCCTTGGCCTGCGCCCCTCGCACTTGGGGAGGGTAGGACGCAGCCGCAGGGCCAGGATCGCCGAGCCTGCAGGTGGAGGGGGTTGAGCAGCCAGGAACTTGATTTCGGGCGCCCACCGCCCCTCCCAGGGTCTCCCAAGATGGGCTCCTGGGAGCTGCTCCCTCTCCCCGGGCGTCGGGACCCGAGTGAGGCGAGCAGTCCCAGCCCTTCTCCGGCCAGGGCACCTGCCGGCGGTTCCACCTCTGCATGCATTTCACACTTTCTATCCTGTTAGGCGTCCGCACTCTTATGCCGATGCGGATTCCCCCCCGTTTTTTTATGTCATGTGGATTTAATCTAGTTAGACGATTTTATGCTTAAAATTGCATTGTTAACAGTAATTGTTTAAAAGTAGGCCGAGAGCGAGGGCGCCCCATCTTTGAAGCGCTCGGGTTTTGCATGCCTGCGCTCCGCGAGGGTGCAGCGCCGCACAAAGTCGGCCCGCGCGGGCTGAGCCCGGAGGGGGAGGGACACACAAAACAATCCGGCTTTCTCGCTGCGGAGCCTCCAGGGCCGTTCCCCCAAGCGCAAATAGATGCAAATGTCTCCGCAAACATTGCACAAAGCTATTCAGAGCGAGGCGGCCTCTCCGGCTTCAATAGCTCTTTAAACTCAGCCCAATTGCCCCCAAGTAGAGTAAAGGGTCCTCGCGCATTTTTCCCCTTTGGCTGCAGGGGGGCGGAGAGGGTGGAGGAGACGAGGGCCTTCGGGAGCCGGGCGGAGAGGTTCTCTGGTTCAGCGGTTTGTGCCACCTACCTAAAGCCGCCGCCGCGCGCAGAATCCCGGCAGGAGGGCGCAGTGGCTCAGGGGACCCGGCGCCTCGGCCGGAGCAACGGCGGCGCCGGTCCAGCCGATGCTCCGGGAATGAGAGGCGGCGGATCCCTTCAGCCCATAGAGGCCGCGCCAAATCGCGACATGCACGGTAGCACGAAAGGGCACGGTCAGACCCTGCGGGCACACAGTGGGACCACAATCCTTTGAGGGGACTAATAGGCTTTTAATTAACAGGAACGACGGCATCGCCGAGCCCTGCGGGCGTGCGGAGCCGGGCCTCGGGAGAGCGGGGCAGGCGGACTCTGCCTTCCGGCGTCCCAGCGGCATCCGCTGCGCGGAGGGCCCGGCATCTCCTGTCCTGGCCAGCAGATGAGCCCGGGCCTGCCCGTGGGGTCCTTAACACCCCCAAACTCAGTGGGACTCGCGCTCCCGGAGGCTCTGCGTTTCCCAACCCTTCAGAAGACCGTGTCGAGCCCTCCAGACCCCAGGCCAGCGGAGAAGGGAGCTCCAGCCAAAGAAGCCAGCGTCGGCGCAGACTTAGACGCTGGCCCCCAGCTGTGGCCTGGCGGCCGCCACCCCCAGTTCCGGGCCTGGCCCTTCCCTCCGCTGGGCAGCACGTGCCGTGGGGCGCCGGCGGCCGAGCTGGAGCGGGCTCGTGCGCTGGGAGCCGGCGGTGGCCCCTTGGCCCTCGCGGGGACCCCTACTGCCACACCACTCGCATTTGCTGCGGCCTGGGGGGCCCGCCCTCACAGAACTTCCGATGCGGTGATCTCAGGGCCAGGAGTCAAGCTGTACGTTAGGAACAGCCCCCGCGCTCCAGCAACGCTTCCTTCCCACCTAAGCGAGAGTCGGTCCAAGCTCGGGCTGGGGCAGAAAGGACGGGGAATGTTTGGGCTTGAGACCAGTCCAATCTGCAGGCAGCCCTGACCCCGCGGAGTCCCTGCACTTTCCCAGGGGGGCAGGGGCCGTATTTCACGTCTCACAGGCTGTGGCTCGGGAAAGTGTGCCCCCCCGCCCCGTGTCAGCGGAATGAACCAATGAGTTGTGTGGGGCTCCGCGCAGGAAGTCTCCGGAGCGCTCCGCAGTGACTGACGTGGAGTCTCGGGTGCAGGGAAGGAGAAGCCTTCCCTTCCCGTGATGGCACCACCCTCCCACAGCCCTCTGCCCAGCCTCCCTCTCCCCCCTGTGGAATCACTTTCACTTGTCATCACGTGCTGTGCCAGCCCCGGGCTGACTTTTTCGGGGCTGCACCTAGCACAGGCCCTGGCACAGAGAGCAGTCATGCGGCTCTGCAGGCGATCCGGATGCTCCTCCGTTAGCCACAGTTTCCTCCACCTCAGCACCCCGTGGGGTGGTACTATGTTATCCCCATCTTTCAGATGAGCACACCCAGGCTCAAGGTTGTTGTCACTTGCCAAGCAGTGGCAGAGCCAGGATTTGAACCTTGGCAGTCGATTCCAGAGCCGAGTCTGTATTACGAGTTTGCTAAAAACCCAGCTTCTTTCTTCTCTAATCCCATCCCCACCCGAAGGCAGGAGACCATTTCTCCAGGCTGGGGGGACGCCCCTGCCTCCCAAGAGGCGAGTCCCTGTCGCCTCCGGCAGGTGCAAGCCTGGCGGGCGCGTGGGGCGGGGCAGGGGCGTTATCTCCTGGCCGGTGGCGGTGGGCACATCTGTTTATCTCTAAAGCCGTGCTGGATTGGATTTCTCGATGTTTATCTCCCTGGTTGGAGCAGCTCGGGAGCTACCCAGAGCGCAGCTGCGGGCCGGGCAGGTCGGAAGCTGGGCCTACTGCCCCTCCTTCGTGTGGATAGGGGCCGCTGGGCTGCCCACCGCCCACCCAGCTCCTGGAGGGCTGCCCTGAGCCTGCTGGGGGCCAGGTGCCTCCGGGTTCCTTCGTCCCCAGCAGCACACAGGCGGAGCCGCATTTGGACCACTTAGCTGGGCCAGAGAGAGTGGATATTGACCCAGTGATGCTGAAGGAGAAGGGGTGGGGGCCGGCAGGGAAAAAGATGGATAGAATCCTAATGCGTCCATTTCCTGACCTGTCAGGGAGGCAGCCTAGGGGAACCGAGGAGAGGCCCTGGAAGTGCCCTCTGCTCCCAAGAATGCTTGGGGCTAAGCAAGGGGGAGAGCCTAGCACCCCAAAGAGGTGTTGGGGGAGGGGACTGTGAGGCCACAAGTAGGGCCACTTGGGGAGGCCAGGGAGAGTCAGGAGAAACCAGATTTGAACGTTTGCCTACCTTCCTTGGCCATACGGCCTACCCAGCCCAGGTCACCTCCCCATGTTCTCTGTCACTGTGGTTTGTACTCACTGGCACGCTCACCGGGTGCTGCGGTGCTGTGACCGATGAACCTCGGTGTCTGGGGGTGGGGTGCCCGCAGCACACAGCACGCAGTGGGCGTTCAGGGAACACGGGGCGCTGGGCAGGACGCTTAGCCCTTGAGGAGGGAGGCTGAACCCCGGTGCTGTGACTGGTTCAAAAGACACCTTAGACTAGCAGAGAAGATGTTTGGATTTTGACCTTTGTCAAGTTGGGCCCCCACTGCGTGCCTACATGGCCTGGTTTCTTACGTGAATGTCAGCACATGGTTGTGGCTTTAATCCCTGCCTCCCCCCACTCCGGTGGTGGCCTTATAAATGTGACCTGTCCCTCCAAAGCTTTCACTTCAGCCAACATGGGCTCCATTTCCACTTTCCAGACCAGGTCAGAGGTGGATTACTGGGGTGCTCTTTCTGCTCCTGACTTTGGGGGGCAGATAAACACATCTGCCACAGCCAATATCTGTCCCTTACAGTGGTTGTCTGGGGTCTGGAGTGACAGGAGACGGGACACTCAGGAGCAGTCTGGGCAGTGCACACTCTACCTTGCCACCTGCTAAGGACTCAAAAGTCTACAGAGAGCACTGGCTGGTGTTTTGTGTATCTTGGCCTGGTCGTGTGGATGGCCCTATATCTTCAGTGTTTGGATTTATCATCTGACCCAGCTTATATCTAGCTGGCTAGTGGCAATAACCCGCAAATAGATTGCAGTATTGTTTTGATGGGCAAAAGGATGCTGGATAACCCCACATGGGACAAACCTCCGCCTTTCCTGGCAGGACGGGCACTGACTCTCTGTGTTGGCTGGAGTGCCAATGGGTCGTTTCAGAGTGCCAAGAAGTGCATATGCCCAGGAGTGGAGCTAGGACTGGTGTGAGCGGCCCCAAGCATTCTTCTAGCCTTTTGTGAGAATGAACGTTTAGTGTGGGGGGGGGGGCGGAGATGGTCCGTAAATGCTATCATGTGGGTGTCCTCACTTACGCTGTCCTATGGGGCCAGAGCATGGTTCTTATGAACCTGTATCAAATCAGAAACCGCGGCTTCCATGGAGGGCCACCAAGAACAAAGGCAGGTTTCGTACAATGGGAGACAAGACAGCCCAAGGCTGTTGTGTGTGCTGCCGAGTGTTTATTACCTTTTCCCCCAGCTCCTGGCACTCAGGCATGGCTCTCTCTGGCTGGGACCTCTGCTGGGGGACAGTGGGGTAGGAAAGGCCTCACCAGTGCTCTGTTTCTTGCCGGGGAGCCATGGTCGGGCCATTATAAAACAAATCCTGTTTCAAGAAATAGCTAGTTTAGGCTGATTCAGGTTTCGAGATACGGAATCTGTTTCCACTGCGTTAGAGTGGCTGTTGCTAAAGTGGCCGTTAGTGCTGGCATCTGCCAAGACAGAGGCCGGGGCAGGCCAGGGCGGGTGTTGCTGCTTCTTCCCAGCTACTGCAGACAGGTGCAACTCAATCCAGTCTTTCCATTGTTTCTGAAACAAATCTTTACGTCCCTGAAGAGACCCTAATGGTCTCTTACCAAGAGGGAGCTTAATCGATTTTCCCTCTAAGAACCAGGTCCCGAACATGTTGAGGTGGAGAGTCAGGAATGGGAGGAATTTTACCACCCAGAGTTGCTGGCGGCTGCGAGGGAGGGCCTGGAGCCGGGCTGGGGAACAGGCTCTGTGGGGATGGCTCACCTAGAGAGGAGAGCGGGTCGTGTGGCTGGACAGAGGGACCCGGCAAAGACTGAGGAGTCGATGCAGACTCTCTCTGGCCTCTGGAGGCTTGGGAATATTTGCTTTTAGAGAGAGATGCATGGAAATTGTCCTGGGCACAATTCCCAGCCCTGCCCGAGAGCTGAAGCCAGGGCTTAAAGCGCCTTGTGTAAAGGCTCTCTGGCGGGGTCCCGGAGCATCCTGGTTGTCGATTTTGCTCTCCACACGCCGCTGGGTCCCCTCCATCAGTTGGGCCACAGCATCAGTGTGGCTGTGGCTGCTCCCCCTTCTCCATCCCATGCAGCAGACTGCCCCACACCCCCAACTTAGACCAAGTCTTTTCAGCTAGAACAATAAGACAAAAAGGCCAGCCCTCCAAGGAGAGGCTTCTCTTTCTAAATATTTACCCCCATGCCCTGATTAACCAGTAAGACTCTGTTTGTGTGGGGTTGCACAGGCATAAGTCACTGCCCCCCAGCTTGTTTGACATGGCCAGTGGTCCAGGCCTCCCCAGCCTCACCCCTACAGGAGGCAGGGCTGCAGCAGTCCCTCTCCCTGCTCAGAGGCCCAGGAGGCCTGCCTCAGACCTGCACCCAGGCCATCTTCCTTGGATGCCTCTTCCTTGGAGAGGCTCTGGGCAGACCGCTGACTGTGAAAGCTCAAGAGGTGCCTGACAGTGGAGGTTTATTTTCTTTCCTGTTTATATGATCAGGGGGTATTTGAAGGATGAGACGAAAGTTCCCGAAGCATTTCAGGCACTCATTCCAAGACAGCTCACACGCCTTCGACAAATGTTTATTGGGGACAAGATGCATGCCGGGCCTCGTCTTTTCCTCCAGGGTCCTTAGGACCCAGCGTAAGCCTGACGCACAGTAGGTGCTTAGAAACAAAACGCAGCATCACAGAGCAGCCATGAGAGGGAGCAGGCAGATGGAGAAGAGACCCCTCTGCGCTCGTGAGCTCCACTGCTCAGAGTTTCACTGGGTGGGGTTCTGACATCATGTCCTAGGCAGGTTGTAGCTTTTGTGTCTGTAGAATACACTTTCTGAAAAACTGCGCGTAAGTTAGGCTGCTGAAAATTGGAAACCTGAAGTTATCCCAGACTCCTCGACATGGGAAAAGGGGTGTGTGTTAGAGTCCTTATCCGAGTGGTTTAAACAGCTGTGAACATTTATTGTCTCACCATTTCTGCGGGTCAGAAGTTTGGGAAGGGGGCTTAGCTGTGTGGTTCTGACATGGGATTTCGTGAGGCTGCCGTCGGAATGTCAGCCGAGGCTGCGTCTTCTGCAGGGGTCACGGATTGGAGGCTCTGCTCTCGCGCCGGCACACTCGTGTGGTTGGCAGGTGGTGCCGGCTGCTGGCGAGGGCCTCCGTCCCTTACTTTGTGGATCTGTTCAATGGGCTGCCTGAGTGTCCTCAAGACATGGCGGCTGGCTGCCCCCAAAGCAAGTGTTCCAGCCAGGGCAAGGAAAAGCTGCAACGTCTTTTCTGACCTAGCCTTGGAAATCACCCACCATCATTTCTGCAATATCCTGTTGGTCGGTCGTAGTGGAAGGCATGCTGTAGATGTTTATTAAATTAAATTAATTTGAATGATTTGCCCAAGCCTGAAAGGGGTTGGGAAGCTGGTAATCGGTTCCTCTGACTCGTGTTTGCAAACCAGACTCCACTGCCTCTCTGTTACTTATTGGATATGCCCAGTGTCTGCTGCATTGGCCTTTTTTTTTTTGTTTTTTTTTTTTTTTAAAGTAAAGCCCACTTCTATTCGAAGGTAGCTGGTAAGGAAGAGTTATAAGAATATGATTCTGTTCTTTTACTCCACAGAAAATAAAATAAAAGGAAGCTTCTTAATATTTCTATGCCTTAGTTTCCTCATCTGAAAAACGGAACATTGCTGGCCCCCTTCTAGGTTGTTTTCAAAGATTAAATGAGACAATGAATGAATGTAAAGTACGTCTCATACAGTAAGCACTCAAAAAATGTGTCATGTCATTCAAGCCTAGGAGTGATTGAACCGTGAAACAGGCTGAGAGAAAGACGGAGAAACCCTCTCGGGGCTTTTAGGACTGCCTGGACAGCCGCCGCCGTGTTGTCCAGTGCGGGAGCCGTGCCGCCGACACCCCTGCGCAGGGTCCTGCTGACTTGGAGACTGGGAGCGACTTAAACACCCTTGGGGAAATCTTCCTGGGCAAGTCGAGGAAGTTGCGGGTCCTGCTTGCTAACTCGAGAGCACCTTCAGCCGCTCATCATTCGCGACCCTACTGGGCGCTGCTCTGGGCTCACAGCGATGACGAAGGTGCAATCTCTTGCGGTCCCTGGGGAGAGACCGACAATGAGCACTAATGCTGCGCAGAGTGGTTGGGGCGGCGGTGGAGATAAGCCCCTGGCGCTGGGGACACGGGCTCAGAGACGGCCTTATAAAGCAGGTGACGGAAGCTGAGCTTTGGAGGTCGAGTGACAGGTGGGCGAGTGAAGGGTCTGAAGCAGGCGGAGGGTGTGTGTCCGCAGAGGGAATGGCGTGGGGAAACCTGCGAGCGGGGCATGGGGGGGGAGGGGGAAGATGGAGGTCACAGAGACAGATGAGGCTGCGGGGACAGAAGAGATGAACAGTCTGGAAATTGATCCTGCAGGATTTTTATTCTGTAGCCCTGGAAAGAGTTAAACTAACAGTGAGGTTGTCAAACCTGGGTTTTAAAACATACCGGTGGCCTTCTGGACATGAGCTCAGGATGGGTGAGACCTGGGGCAGGGAGAGGAGAGAGGAAACTGGTGCAGGGACCCGTAAGCCAAGCGTAGAAACCATGGGCACCGCCCAGCAACCCTCCCAGTCTCATCTGGAAGGAGGGTCTGAGGTCCCTTCCCTGGTGGTCGGCCCCAGGTACTGCCGATGGAGGGAGGCCTGGGGGCCCACACTGCTATGGGGTGGTGGGAAACAGGGGCTTTGTACCTGCTTTCTCTTACTGGGAGGGACCACACCCGTTTCAGGAGAGAGCTCCATCACCCCTGTCTCTTCCCCACTCGAAATGCTATTGAAGCTTTTATAGTGACTTCCTCCGGCATGTATTTTATGCCTGGCCCAGTGCATACTTGGGATAAAGACAGTGGCTGCATGATTCACTTCTCCTGGAGACCAGAGCCTGGGACCCGCGAATCTCTGCTTCCTCTACGACACACAGCACAGGGCATAGCTCTTTTAGCAGGGGCCCAGTAAGTAGATGAGGTTGGCAAATGAATTCAAGCATTGCTTTCAAATCCTTTCTGCAGAGAGGATGCACACACACACACACACACACACACACACACTATGCATACGTGTACACACATGTGCATGCTCCCCTCACCCTGTACACCGAGCTATCTCCCAGAATGGGATTTATCAGATCAGTCTCCATCCCATTCCTTCCGCATCCTGGGTTCATAGCCAGGGAAGTGAAACATGAGCTGAGTGCTTTTTCTTTTGAGCCAAATGACTCAAATCTCAGTTAAAGGGAGGCACATATGTCATGCCCAGCCTGGGGACTTTGGGACAGAACTCTGGGGCCAGGCTGCAAGTGTCTTGAACCAACTCACTCCCTGTGATAGGTGGTAGGGAACCCTTCAACTGGCCGTGCAGGGACAGAGGTCCCTGTGGTCTCCTGCACCTCTTGTCCCCGCTGCCGGGCTCTTCCCTGGCGCTGGGCTCTCACTTTGGAGACCCTCATCTCCCGCCCTGTGTGCGAGGCAGCGGCAGGGTAGAAGTGTCAGGTTTTTGTGGTGGAGAAAATCTGGCAACCCCGAATCTATCTATTCCTGAGTCAACCATCTGCTGAGTGTGTTTTCTGGGATTATGATACATTTTTTGAGGGGGGGGTGAAAAGCTGGCGCTTCCTTCTTGCTGTTCCTCCCTCCTGTTCTCGGAGCCAGGCAGAGAGGGGACTTGGCATCATGAGGCTGACCAGTCAGTCTCAGGTCTGGCTCTGCCACTTCCTGGACCCTGCCCGTTAGTCTGCTTCCATCAGAAAATGGGGACGAACATGTGCACGCTGTTAACCCGTGCAGAACCAATGAGCCTTGTGTGCACGGGTTTGAAAACCGCAGAGTGACTTGGCCCTGCCATTTGCTGATGGTGGGGAAGCCGGACCTGATGGCCAGCGCTGGACTAGGACCTGGCACCCTGCTGCTTTGCGACTTTGCTACAAGATGTCGCCACAGCTTTCCCTCCCAAGCGTGGATGGCAGGGGAGCTGGGATGCAGCTTTGGAAGCTGACCTTTGGTTATCAATTAATTAAAATCCACTGATCGCCGAGGGGCGGGGAAGGGAAGGAAAGAAGCTAGCACCTGCTCCAGCGGAGTTTGCATGTCCCCTGCCCCCAACCCCAGCATCCTGGCTTGGCCTCGGGGCCTGACAAATGTCTTTTCTCATAGAATAAAGGAAGGAGGGGGGAACAAGGCTCCAAGCTGGGCGCCAGAAGGGAGTACACAGCTGAATCAGACAACCCAGCCTTCTCCTTCCCACCCCTTTGTAAATACTTCTGATCCGGGAAGAAAAGGAACATTTTCCCCAGGAAAGGTGACCCACCATGCTGGTTTGCCCAGAGCTGGGGGGATTCCAGGGATGCGAGGCTGTCAGCGCTGAAACAGAGACAGTCCCAGCAAACCCGGATGGCAGGTCACCCTCCCCCCAGGGAATTGCCTCCGGATCATCCCGCTGCTTTCGAGTTGATCGCACAGCTTGTCCCTTTATTTACTGCGGAGAAGTGACTTTGCTCCCCTCTCACCCTACCCCAGGAGAAGGAGAATAAGAAACTTTATGTCACCGTAGATTCCTATATTGCCAACATTGTGTTTGGCATTGAGAAATGGGTGATTCTGATTAACCGTAGATCTGCGCAGGTCGTGGTGAGACGAGTTGGAAGATACAAAGCCCATTAAATGCATAATTCATGTGAGAATGGTGAGTTCGAAGCAAGTTGACCTGGCTCTGCCTGGAAAGAAATCTGAGATAAAGCGGGTATGTGTTTGCCCTTCTTGCTGGAGTCGTAGCTGGTCACCTTGGTGTTTGAGGGCTGTGAGCCCACGTGACCAGGGGCGCGTGTCACAGTGGGAAAGGCTGGGGCTTGGCGAGTTGATTCTCATTTGAGTCCTTGCTTTTCCACTTGTTCACTGTTACATCAGGCAGGTACCTCACTGCCTGCCAGCCTTAGTTTCCTCATCTGCAAAATGGATGACATACTTCCCACAAGACTGCTTTGGGGATTAAATGTCACAGCACCTATAAGGTGGTTGGCACGATCCCTGACCTGACACTATGAAATCTCTCAAATCTCTCAGGGACTTTAACTTTCGCTTTCTTTATATATGCTTTTTAACCGTTTTTTCCTTAGCATGCTTTATAATATTTGCTTCCTGCAATAGAACACGTGTAAGGTGTAAGTAAGTTACAACACAGAGTGAGTACCCAGAAACTTGTCACCTAATCTGAGATTGGCAGCATCCATTTCCCAGGGCTGCCATAACAAATTACCAAGAACTGGGTGGCTTCAGACAACAGAAATTTATTGCCTCCCAGCTTTGGAGGGTGGAAGTCCAGAGTCAAGGTGTCAGAAGGCTGGGCTCCCTCTGACGGCTCTGGGGAAGGATCCTCCCTTGCCTTTCCCAGCTCCAGGGGCTCCTGGAGTCCTTTGGCTTGTGGTGGCACCACTCCCGTCTCTGCCTCTGTCTTCACCTGGCCTCCCCGTGTCTGCCTCTCAAATCTCCCTCTCCTTTCTCCAACAACACCAGTGGCTGGATTTAGGGCCCAACCTACACCCAGGGTGATCTCAGCCCGAGATCCTTAATTACATCTGCAAAGACCCTATTTCCCAGCAAGGTCACGGTCACAGTACTGGGAGTCAGGACATAGATGTATCTTTTTGGGGGGCTCTTAAACCCACTACAGTCACCATTACCCATGGGTATCCCTCTGCCCCTGCTTTTTCATTAACATTGTATTTCTACAATTCTTCCTCGTTGACGTAGATAGCTGCAGTTCATTCGTGTTTGCTGCTCTACTGTGTACTGGTACCCAATGTACTTATTTATTCTTCTGAAAATGGATATTTGAGTTACTCCCACTTTGGGACATCGTAAACAATGTCTCTTTTACCTACCTCCTGGTGCTCAAGTATGAAAGTTTCTCTAGAACATATGACTAGGAGTGCAATTGCTGGAGTGGAATCACCAAAGAAATGGGTGAATAGCATTTCACGAGATAACGTCGAATCGTCTTCCAAAGTGATTGCACCGACTTGCCTTCCCATAAGTCAAGAACGAGATATTCTCCATTCTCAAAGTGACTTTTTAGTCCAAGAAATGTAAACATTTCAGATCTGTCTTCTCTGTTGTGATGAATATTAGATGATAAGATCTCACCTTCCCCCGTGATTTTTCTCTATAGCAGATTATTTCTGGCGGGTCTCTACCCTCAGAGAGAAAGCGCCAGACCCAGCAGTCTCACCTGCTTCTGGCTGCACGGGCTCTGCCTGCTCTGCAAATCCATCTCAGTGTGTCATTAGAGGTGTCCAGAAACTGTAATTATGGTATAGCCTTTCACAGGCGTACAATTGAAGGCTGTGCTTTCTAGACGCCCAAATCAAGTCTATTGTGGAGAGATGCATCTCAGAAAGCTTGCATCCGCTATTGTCAATAATGAGTATACAAAGATGCTGGCCTTTAGCACGGGGACCTCTTGCTCTGGGGTGAGCGGCAGGAGTTGGGTGAAATGCTATATATCAAGGCTGGCGGAGTGGAAGGCGGGCTGATGTCCCAGGAGAGTCAATGTGCAATGGTGGACTCTGGGGGCCCTTTCTGCAGAGGAGGGGCACAAAGCACCATTTGTCCCAGTCAGATCAGAGTCCTCACTACAGGTGGCAGAATGTGCACACAGCAAAGCATCCCGCTGATGGGGAGAGAGAGGCCCACAGAGGTGGCGCGGGCAGCTCCGGCTCTCAGTGTAGGCCTTAGAGGAAGCTGCGTCTTTTTTGAAAGCCAGGCCAGTTGGCTTAGGTCACCTTCCCTGAAAGCAGAGCCTGGATCAGGGATTCTGGAGCAAGTGATTTATTGGATGAGTGTGCCCAGGTAAAACCTGAACAGGACAGGGCAGGGGAAGGAGCCAGGCAAAGCTGTGGGCTCCGCGACGTACAGCCTCCGCCTGATCCCATGGGAAGCTTTGGAGTGTGAATTGTACCTCAAGATTGCCCCACCTCGTATCCTCGTTGATTGGTCATTGGCTGCAGGCTGCCCCAAGGGAAGGGGGTGGCCATCAGGGTTTCCCTCACTCCGTCAGCTGAGGGCAATTCTGTTAGCAGCAGCACGCACAGCAGCTGATGAGATTATTAGCTGGGTTGGGGAATGGTGTGCACGGTCAGGGGATGGGGACTTACTTTGTACAAATTATTCTGATCTCCATCTAACTCCAACTCCTGCCCTTGACATCAGCTCCATCAGGTAGGGATCAGACAGGCACAAATAGAGAATCAAGGCAAACGTGTTTCATCCTCCCCTTCTCTTAGAGGCTGTCACCTCCTGCCTGTGTTGCAGGCAAGGTGGCGACACCCTGTTGGCTCACACCTTGTTAGACTGTCTTGCCTCCAAAAACCCCACCCATATCTCTGTCTTTCTCCTGGGCCAGGAGGGCCCCTGGAAGGACTCTCTCTGTCGATTGTGGGAAGAGCCAAGCAGACAGGGCCTCCTCTTTGGGGGTCTTTTGGGGTATCGACAGAATGTGGCCAGGGCGGCAGCTGAGATTGTCTCAGGACTCAGGGAAACAGGAAGCACTCTGAGGATGTCAGCCACAGGGAAAAGGGTCCCGGAGGGACTGACATTCTGCATGAGCAGGTAGGCAGTGGAGCTGTTGTGAGTGGGTGGAAACAATTTCTTCGGCCCACAGGCTGGTGAGTGACTTGGGAAGGAAAGGACATACATACACGGTAGATGAGAGCCAGAAGGAGCCTGTTAGTCCGTCCCTGCCTCATGCCTCTCACATCTCCATTCCTTTTTTCCTGACTTTGCATCCCTTGCCAAGAGGCCAGGAAGAGCAGATGGGCAGGACCATGATGGATCCCAGCAGAGGTGACATCAGAATGTGGAGATGAGCTGGGATTGGGACTCAGGAGGGAAAACATTGTCACTGCAGGTCCTGCTCAGAGGAAGACATCCCTTTCCAAGAGGGTCCCAGGGTAGAGCATGGGAACAGAAGCAACAGGGCAAGTTGGTTCTCTTTCTTCCTGCTCTGGTGGTGTCTTTCACCTCTGTCCCTGGCTTTGCTCTCAACAGCTGTTTGAGCCACTCGCTTCATCCAAGAGAGCGAGCTTATGCCAGGATGCAAAGATGCCATGTTTCTACACCTTCCCTCTCCACTGCCCAGGGGAAGGCAGCAGCCACTGGCTGGGGTACCCTTGCTGCAGAGAACTCCCCTTGCATCCTGTACCGAAGCTTTCTGTTGTTACTCCAGGCGACTCTTAGTATCAGTCAGGGTCATTTGAACTAATATTTATGAAGCTGCCATCACTCAGTTACTGTGTTGATGCCTGCAAAAGCCTGGGATGTCCCTGAGCAAATGGCACTCATGTTCCAACTCAGTAGATTTCCCAGAACTTATGGTTCTGATGTGCCAAGGCGTTCGGGACACTTCCGTAGCAGCCGCCGGAGCAGCCCTGTTCAGGGAGGATGGAAAACCCAGCCCTGGACAACCATGTGTCCACAGGGAAGCAGGGGGTTGGGAAGGGCTTTGACTTCTTAGTCACTGGCGTTTCAGCTTCAGGAGTCTCTGCATCCATAGATTTTCTAGGTGTGAAACCCTTTTGGAACATCTGCTATGAGCAACTGACCGTACTAGGCGGACCGGTAGCTGTATGGTAGGGCTGTGAGAACCACGTGAGAGAATGCTGGGAAAGGTACTTGGGACCTTCTAAGCCCATATTGTGTGATTACATTTATATGAAATTCTAAAACCAATAAAACTAAAGGAGCAGAAAGCAAATCAGTGGGTGCCTGGAGCCAGGGGAGGGAGAGAATTGAATGGACAGGGACACGTAGGGTTTCTGAGGCAATAGAAATGCTCTATATCTCAATAGAAATGGTGGTTGAATGGGCACCTTCATTTGTCAAAACTCAAACTTATAGTTAAAATGTGTGCATTGTATTGCCTATAAATTATATCTCAATAAAATTATTTTGATGAAAAGAGAAATGTGGTTACTTTTGGGTGATGGAATTAAAGATAATTTTTACTTTAGTCTTTATGCTTTTCTGTATTTTTAAATACACTACAGTGATCTTATCACTTTCCTCCTAAAAAAAAAAAACACCAAAACACTGTCATTGTAAAAATGTTTACTCAGCTGGGTGTGGTGGCTCACACCTGTAATCCTAGCACTTTGGGAGGCTGAGGTGGGAGGACTGCTTGAAGCCAAGAGTTCAAGACCAGCCTGGGCAACATAACAAGACTCCATCTCTACAAAAAAAATTAAAAAATTAGTCAGATACGGTGGTGCATACATGTAGTCCCAGCTACTCAGATGGCTGAGATTGGAGGATCACTTGAGCCCAGGAATCCGAGGTTTCAGTGAACTATGATCATGCCAATGCACTCTGGCCTGGACAACAGAGTGAGGCCCTGTCTCAAAAAAAAAAAAAAGTTCTGTCCATCTTGGCAGCCTCAGCTCAGATGCTCTGTCCTCCAGGACAGGGTCTAGAGCAGTAGAGAGTTTGGCTTCAAGTCTAAGCTCTGCCAATTGCCTTCTGTGTAACCTCCGCAAGCCCCTTGAATGTTCTGAGACTCAGTGTGCTTTCTGCAAAGAGAGGGGAGCAATACCTCCCCGTGTGAGGCCTGAGGAGTACAGTGCTTGGCACACAGCAAGTGCTCGATTAGTGCAGGCTGCTATTATAATGATCACGGTGACAACAAATAGCATGAGACAACTGCCCAAATGAGAAAGTGCTAAGAAATGCACAGGTAAGTGGAGCAGAGGTTTTCTTCCCTGTAGAGGACGGTGGCTCTGATCAATAGGCTGTAACATCAGTCTTTAAAAGCCAATTGAAAAATAATTTTCTTCCACATTAATGGTTTTTGAGAAAGTCAAAACCATTTCCCACAGAAGCAGATGTCCCGAAAGGAGTTTGGATTTTGCTGGCTCTGCTCTTCATTCAGATATCAGGTGGCCGCCGGGGCGCGGCCGGAGGAGGCTGGCTTTCTCTGAGTGACTGGGGGAGCGGGGCTGACACGGATCTGATCCAGGCTGTCAGATCTCCGAAGAACAATCGACTTTCTAAGCGGAGCCCCTTCTCCCAGCCTCGCGGTGCCGCGTTACATCTGTAAATGCCAGCGCGCTGCTGAGCATGTCCACGTGAATGGAAGTGTTTTGATGTTTTGTTTTTGGTCAGAGATTGAAGTCCAGTGTCTTGGGACCCAGTGACTTGGGCTGACCTTCCTGCTACACGGACAGGGCTAAATTTCAACCCCTAGAGGCTTCTGCACACAAAACCTCATGCCTCGCAAGGGCAGGTGCAAGGAAACCCGGCGGAAATCTGAAATCTTCGCTGCTTCAGAGACCCGAGCTCGCTTCTGTCAGAGGAATTAGGTTTCACAAGCCCTTTTTTATGAAGAAAGCGTATCATTAGGGGAATCTGGACAGGGCGACTTAATAAAACCATTGCCTATAGCAGACAGAAAGCCGTAATGCTTAAAGACATTCGAGGGCTAATGGTGTAATTTTTATATCTAATAACTCTTGCAGGGTATTTGTAAGACAATCGCTTGGTCAGAATGATTGACTTCTAGACAGAGATGAATCTGAGGTTTTAGTTCTTGTTGGTTCTGGAAAACGTGTTTCCCTCAAAACTTGTATTCCAGTTTTGAAATCAGGAAAGAGCTTTCATTTCAAACGTTTTCATCATATAACACCTTCATAAAACCTGTAAATTCACCCTCTCCCCATGTCTGAACTACTGTGGATGTCTCCTCTAATTCCTCCAATACCGAGTTTTACACACCGCTAGTTTTTGCACCATCTTGATCAACGTGTATGCAAAGTTTACAGTCTCTTTCCCCTAGCGTTTTATCAAGCTTTAGGTACTTGTGTAGTCTTAATAAATGTTCTTAGTAGGTGACACTTTTCTGCGACGCAGTTCCGCTCTTCTCTGCTGAGCCATTCCTCTGGGTTTGAGTACTTAGAGGTTTGTCGTTGTGGTTGTTATAAATGGATTATTTGCACTTTATTCATTGGGTTTTTTTCTTCTCTTTGCAACATTTACTTTAGCTCCATTAGAAGAGGTTGTTCTGGGACGTGCCGTTATATTTGCAAGGGCTCCCCAGTCTCCCACCCCCACCTTTTCCCGCCCTTTAAAAACTCCAGACTCCACGCACCTGCAAAGTCTTCCCTGGCCCCTCCTGGCAGAGCCCCTCACGTCAGTGGCCTTGTGTAGCACACAAGCATGGGGACTCCTACTTCGAGCCACCTCTGTGAAGGGATTTTCTGTAAGAGCCCATGTCACTGAACTCAGCTGGGTGTTGCAGAATCTCTACCCTTAAAAACACAAACTCCATGATACATGTCGTTTTGTTAAATACTCATTTTCTGGAGAGTCATGCCACCTAAATTACTTGGTTTTATTCAGCAAATGGTGACAAGCAGGAAGCCTTACAGGTGACAGAGTGGCCAAGCTAAAGGTATTAATAGCTCATGGTGCAGGATTGATCACTTTCTGCGGTGCGGCCGTCCTTGTTACGGCGGTGGACAGTTTTGACTGGAGAGCTCGGTCATGCCCACTGTCATTTTGGTAGGAAACATCTGTAGAGCTTCATAAAGCCCATGTGACATGGTGCCTGGCTCTCTGTTGTCACCTCCTGCTCTTAGCAATGCTGGCTCGCATCCTCCGGTGTCAGCTGAGAGGTCCTGGCTTCTGAGAGGCCTCTCTTGACCACCACCTCTGAAGTGCTTTCCACTCACTCTTTAGCACATCATCTTCTTTAACTCGCTGCAGAGCTTTTTTCGCTATCTGGTATTTTCTCACTCACCTATGTTGTTGCTTGTTTCCTGACTATTCTCCAGGAGAGCAGCAGTCTGTCTTATTCTACCAAATCCTAGAACAGAGCTAGGCACATAGTGTGCACTCAATAAATATTCATTGAATAGATGAGTGGAGTCTTTGTTCAGTGAGCTCTTACAAAAGGTACACACTGTGGAATTCAGAAGTTTGGAGTCAGGCAGATAGTAGGTTCTTAATAAATGCTGGTGCCAATATAGCCATCTTGCAGACCAGTGGTCAGCTCCGGGAGACCAGACCCACTCTCTTGGCTATGTCCTTGCATTGCCTGTCTGTGAGTGGCAGCCATGGCTCCCCGAGAGACACCGTGAGAATATTTAGGACACAGTGCCCTGTGCAGAGGGGGTGCTCACTGCATGCTTCCTTCATGCTATTCATTTAGCCAGTGCTCACACAGTGCTGTTAATAACTCTGAGTCTGAGATTTTATCCTACTGGAAAGCTAGCAAGTTAGCCTGCCACTGTTCCATGCTGGTGGAAGATAGGAGACTCTTGGGTCAGAGATGAAGGATAGTTTATCACTCACAGCAGTAGCAGTAACCAGAGTATTAGCATCTTTGTAATGGTTCCTAGAGCCCTGATTTCCACAGGGTGACACCAAGAGGGCCAGATGATGCCTGCACACTCAGTAAATTACAGGAGGGAACCCTGAGCTTAGGGAATCTGATTCTTTTAAATGGACAGTCTGTCCTTCGCTCTGGAGAGAGGCACCATCTCTATCTTCCAAAGCTGTTTGATACTCAGATATCTTTGAAAAGAACAAAGAACAGTCAGTGAGCCTGCTCACAAGATTTGTAGAAATGCTTGAGACCCATGGAGAATCGCATCATGACAAGAAGCCTAGGAGGCCCTCAGATTTGTAGAATGAATGAATGAACGAATACCAGGCATTGCATGTAGCACTATATGATTGAATAAGACATGGTTTCTGTCATTAGGTGTTCTTGTCTTCTTGCTGGGGAATAGATTGGTGGGCACTACAGTGCTTAAGCCCTGGGCTCCGATGCCTAGATTTAAATCCTGCCCCCATCACTTTGCATAGCTTTGCAGTCCTGGCGGTGGATCCCTCAACCCTAAAATGCAGAGAAGAGGATTACTGTGCTTATATACACCAACTCGGTTTAAAGTGCGTGGCTTGGTGCCTAACCTCTGGTAAGTATCCAAATAAGTATTAATTACTAGGTTGAACGATATGAAATTACCATTTTTGTGGTTCAAATATCAGCAATTTAATGTGATTCTACCTAATCATAGACTCACTGTTATTAACCTTTTGCTCGGTTACGAGTCATGCCATAAAAATGACCGTGATGTGGAGGTGTCCCCTGAGTCAGGTGAGCGAGCCTGGAGAGGCAGAAAAGTATCTGAGGAAAAGAAACGTACTTGGAGCCAGATGCGGCTCTGAGCCCCACCTCTCCTCTCATTAACCCTGTGACCTTGGGTGAGCCACTTAACCTCTGAGCCCCTGCCTCATCTGTGCTACAGATACAATAATCCCTTCTACTTCACTGGCCCTGCGAAGCTGATGTCAGATGATAGATGTGAAATTGCTTTGTAAACTAGAAGGCGCTGTACTGGTGTACTCGTGCTCACTATGAAGAACGCTTGCAGGCAGTGAGGTTTGAATCTAGGCTTGAACCCGGTCATCGCCAGGTATAATTTAATATCCCTCTTCAGTCTCCTAGTCACAGTGTACATTTAACATATAGCATTGGTCCCTAAACTGAAATTACTGTGTTAGAATCAAGTTACACCAGTCAGGGTTGGATCTTCAGCACTGTAGGGACCATCTGGTGACCACAGAAATATCATCTCATTACAAAGGGTAATTGGCTTGCAGCTAAATCAGTCAATAGCAAACATTTATCAAGCTCCTTCAATGAGCCAGGCCCAGTTTGCGCTCTTTACATGAATTACTTCTTGAAACCTTGACAACCCTGATAATGACAGGTGGGCCCTGTCATTATCCTCCATTGTACAGATGAGGAGACCGAGGCTGTACGAAGTTAAAATCAGGAATGGGCGGAACTGGACCGGTGAGTTACATTGCCTGGGTCCACCCAATAAAAGTCAGAATTATCCACTCTCAGCCAGCTTCATAAAAGGGAGGCAGCCCCAAAGCTGTCTTTCTGGAGCAGCTGTAGTTGTTCAAGCAGCTTCTATTGTACAGTCCTGTGCTGCATAATCACATTTTAGTCAATGATGGGCTGTGCATATGACGGTGGTCTCATAAGATTGTAACACTGTATTTCTACTGTACTTTTTCTATGCTTAGGAACACCAATCCTTCCCATTGTGTTACAGTTTTCTGCAGCATTCAGCACAGTAACAGGCTGCACAGGTTTGCAGCCTGGGAGCAATAGGCTATACCATAGAGCCCAGGTGTGTAGTAGGCTCTGCCATCTGGGTTCGTTTAAGGATACTCTATGATGTTCACACAATGACAAAGTGGCTGGAGGATGCATTTCTCAGAAGGTGTCCCAGCTGTTAAGCAGTGCATGACTGTACTTGCCAAAAAGATGCTGCTTCTAGCTCTTCTTGAGACTTCAGTGTTGGCCTAGAGTCAGCAGATAGCACGCTCTTGTGCAGGTCCCAGACAATTAGGGTAAGGTGTAGCTTCTATAATAGAGAGACACAATGATACATTGGCATAAAGAACAACGTTTGGGCCTGGCTCCTGCCATCGGCCTAGCAAGCAGCAGGTAAGCTCAGTGCTTGAGCGGAGTGTTGGTCCTGAGCTTCTCTAGGAAGTGACAGCTCATAAAGTGAGATGTACCTGGGTATATTATGGTTTATGGTCATTGCAGGTAATGGTGAAATTCACCATAAACATCTTCTAGGTTAAAATCTTCACCATTAGTCTCTTTGGTGTTGAACTTTGGGGCCTTGATTTCCTGCTTGGCGGAGGTTCGAGCAACCCCAACAACACTTTCTAAAGGAAGTCTAGGTCTTGGTAAGATGTGCAGGACTTTCTAGCCAGATGTGGATTGGCGAAGAGATTGATTTTTCATAAGAGGATGCCACTAGGCTCTTAGCTCTGCTGGTCCTGCAAACTGATACTTGGTCTTTGCCAGAGAACTCAGGCTTAACCCTTAAACCCTCTCAGGCTGGTTCTCTCCCACCTCAGTCAGAGCAGTGGCGGGAACGTGCCCTTGTCCTCATTCAGCCCGAGGCCCCACATGGGAGCTGCTGCCCTGCCTCCTGCTACATCCAGCTTACTCCTGGGTCAACTCTCAGCTAAGCCTGTGGCCCACAATACTTCTTACTTGGCTGCACTTCATTGTTATTCCTTGAGCAGCAATCTAAGAAACAGCAGGAATGCCAGAGCCTGATCATCTGGGTTCAAATCCCAGCCTCACAGCCTGCTTGCTGTGTGGTCTCAGGCAAGTGACTGGAGTGTGTCTCACTTCCCTCACCTGTAAAATGAAGAAAATGATATTATCAGCCTCTTGTGCTGTGAGAACTAAATGAAGGGATATGTGTAGTGTATTCAGAAGTGTGTAGATCACAGAGTAAGTGCTATGTGAGTGTTAGCCAGGATGGTGACGACGACAGTGATGTTATTGAGGGCATTGCCCAGGACATCCCAAGCCCCTGCCCCTACCCTCATTGTGAGTTTTCTTTGAGGCATTTTGCTTAGGTCCCAGCCCAGGCAGAGTTACGGCTCTCTCGAGCACCAGTCTGTCTTCACCGTAGGGGCACCGAGACTCACGTTTCCACTTTGCTTTGGGTGCTAAACGAGCACTTCAGGCAAAGATAACCATTTCTCTTGGGCATTTGTGGGATGGGTTCTGTGTCCTCGTTGACCCCAATTCTTGAAGCCATTCTTGATTTCTCTCTTCTCATGCTCAACAACAAATCCTGGTGTTTCTACTTGCAAACCGTGTCCTGGTTCTGACCACGATTCACCACTTCCACCACTACCGCTCTCTGGGACTAATGTGCAGATGCTTGGCTGGGTCCCAGATTCGGCCCGGGCCCGAGAGTCTATCATGCATGTCACAACCAGTGTGGCCTTTAAAAGTATAAGGCAATTCCTATCACTCTTTTGCTTTCAAGCCTCCAATTGCCTTGAGAAAAACCCCCAGTCCTTACAATAGTTTACAAGGCTCAAGGCGAATTTCACTGCTCCATCTCTGTCTCTCCTTGGCCCTCTGCTCCTGCTCTGTCAGCCTCCCTGCTGGGCCGCAGTGCACTGTGCCTGGCCTGGGCTTTCCCATCGCTGGGCTTCTCTCCGGGATGCCCCCCTGCTCCGCCCCCACTCCATACTGGCGTGGATGCTCTCCCCTCTCTTCACTCAGGCCTTTGCTCAAATGTAACCTCATTCAAAGAGCTTCTCTGACCATATTTTACAAAAGAGTAATTTCTTTGCCACTCTGGCGTTCCATATTCACCTTATTTTACTTTATTTTTTTCTCCTCAGTACCTACCACAATCTTTCACAAATTTATTGTCTTTCCCCACTAGAATGTAAGCTCCTTTTGGTCAAGGACACTGTCTGTCTTGGTCACCCCAGTGCCTAGAAAGGTGCTTAGCACATAGCAAGGGCTTGACAAAGAGTCATTAAAGAATGAGTGAAATCTCATACTGTGTCATCCTAATCCTCACTTCCCTTGCTTCTCAAAAATACATATGGTACACCAGGACAAAGCAAATGAAGAGATCGAGGCAGAGAATAAACAAGCCTTCGTAAGTGCCTGCTGGTTCCTTAGTGGAAGATTATGTTAAGGATAGTGAGACCCTACTGTCAGCAGAAACCTCCGGGCTCTGTCATCGATGAGGATATTTTAATAACCCCCGCTCTGCCCTCACCGATGCCAGTAGATGGATGAGAAGCTGCTGCAGGAAGAAAGAGGCCCCTGAGCTGGGGATGAGCATTTTAAATCGCCTTCCTTCTTTTCTCCTATTTGAGAGCCCCAGGGCTGCACACATATGCTTGCTTCCTTAAAGAGTAGTATTAACAAGCAGGGATGGAGTTGCCCCACCAACAAATGGTGTCGTTAGAGACTTTTCTTTACAGAAAGGTGCTCTGGGTCTTGCACCTTGAGTTGTGAGCTTATTGTGGCAAAAAAACTGGAGAATTCGAGTGGTGATGGTGTTTCCCCCTATTTTCAGTGCTGGCCATGTGCAGCTGTATGAGACAAAGCTTCTGCTCCAGTTGTTTGTGATGCTTTTCCCAAGGATCGTGGACAATGACAAACACAATCTGTTGTTCTCCTCCTCTGTCCCAGACACGTGCACTTACATGACAGCTGAAGACTCTCCATGGGGGACCTCCCAGCCTGGGCCCCTCAGAAAGCAAGAGGGAATCACTTCTAAGCATCCTGTGCACGGAGAGCAGGACATCTGGTGCAGACTGTTTGTGCCTTTTGCTCTAGGAAAATGCAAAGCTAGTGATATAATTCTGAGACAGACACTAGAGTGGGATCCCAGGCTGGGTCATTTCAGAGACCAACTTTTTCATTGGAGCTTTTAGCAGAAGCGATTCTATTCTCAGCTCTTAAAATTTCTGGAGCTTTTCTTGGAGGACTGTTTGTCTGTGTTCTGGGAATAAGTACAGAAGGCACCCATCTTTCAGATGGATGTAGCCTTTTTATCTGAAGGAGGGTGCCTTGCCCATGGCTGGGCTTACTGCTGCCCGTGGGGACGCAGCATTCGAATTTGCGGACCCAACTTACCTCCACAGTGTGTGTGAGGAGGGAAAACACCTCCGCAAGGGGAACACGTGGTCAGTGGCCTTACTCTGGCCCTCTGCTTCTAGCTACCTACTAAAAGAATAGAGTTTCTCTAACACTACAGAATCCATTTTCCTGAACTCATTCCCACCCTCCCCCCAAAACTTGCCACAAAATAATTATATTCATGAAAAGAAGCACCCAGTGGGAAAAAATGTTATCTTAGTGTAGGGTAACTTGTGAGCTGGGGAAATAGGCAGTGATAGAATTTTAGGAACTCCCTCTTGTAATTATCTACATTCTAAAATTTAAAACAAAAGCTGCTACAGGCAGTGGTGTTAGCTAACTGTCAGACAACAGACAAACGCACTGCAGCCAGAAAAATCCCCACCGAGTTTGGATGGCTGATTTCTCTGGCAGTAAATGAAAGCTTTGGCTGTTGCCCCTGAGGACTGGCTGAGCGAGCCCAGCACCCGGGCCCTCCCTCTGCACGCCCCTCACTGCGCGTCACAGTGGGGGATGTGTGTGTTGTGGGGTGCAGGCACCCTAGCTCCCAATCTTAGGCAGCTGCACGCCCCACTCAGGACACCAGGCCGGCATAATTCATCCCACACCTCACAGCCAGGGTGACCTCAGACTCAATGGCCAACAATTTGGAGGCATTGTTTACAAATCAATTTCCTCTCTAAATAGGCTGTTGCAAGAGTGGACCCTTCTGCTTGCTAGCCTGGGCCCACCTGGCCCTGGGACTTCCTAACCAGTGGTCACACTGTACTGATCTTTTTAATCCCCTCTCTTTGAAACACAGAGCCAGCTGATGTGGAGTTCCTCAAAAGAAAGCCTCTCCCACAGCCCCTACCTCTACAGGTAGCTGCCTATCTGGGGCTAATTCCCGGCTAAAAAGTCTTAATTGGCTTATGGGGAGCCTGAAAGATCTCCCCTGTGTTTACAAGGTGAAAGGAAATGATGGAGCCCGAATGGCCTAGTCTGTCTTTATCCAGTTCTTGGTGCAAATCAGGTGCGTCTTGTTTTTTTTAATTGTTTTTGAAACAGGCCTTGAGGGTTTGGAGGTGGGTGGGGATAGTGTTTCACTTTAGTGGTTGAGCCACCGAGGAAGGCAAGAAAAGCCCCAGAGACACTAACATTAGGCAAGAAACTTAGTGACTTATTTTTTACTTAGTTTTTATTTACACGAAGCATCTGCAGTACAAAAATGTAAACTTTGATAGCTCATAATAATAGAATAAACTCTTTATATACAAAAATACATTTTCATATGAATGAAGCATCTTGAATAAATTAAAGTACTCTCCAGCCCAGTGCCTGAATAGCTAAGCAGAGTCTCGGCTCTTCCTAGAGCGAGTCGCAGTGGTGGGGGCGGGATCCATAATGCATGAAGCCCGCCCTTGTCTCTCCTTTTTAAGCCTTTTCATTGTATTGTCAGCCGGCTCAAACCGAATTTTCATGCTCGTTTTTCTTCATTAGAGTTCTACAAATTGTAAAATTGACTTTTCACCTCGTCTTCAGGGGCTGATCTGTCCCTTTTCTAAATCACACTAAAGTGGTGGCCGGGGTCAGTTCTGAGCCAGCCACAAAGGAGGTTTTGTGGAGTTCAGAAAGTGCAAAAGGAAAGGCCGTCTAGGGGCGGGCAGGGGGGCCTGGCCGAGGGCTGGAGAAACAGACCGAGAGGCAGCGCAGCGAGGGAGCGGGAGCGGACTAGCTGCTCAGGTATCCCCCTCGTCTTCAAGGCTCCCTTCCTCCCTCCGTCTGGAGTGGGGGCCGCAGCTGGGGCCCATCTATTTACTGCTGGGTGAGGGAGGCGGGAGGTAACGGTGTCTACACAGGCCTAGTGGTAAGGGAGGAAACAGGGCGTCGCCTGGAGCAAGTCTTTGGGCAGGCCTGGGAAGGAGAACAGGGGGTCGCCCGGGCCGTAGGCGAAGTCTTCGGAGGTGGCGGGGCTACTGGGGTCAGAGAGTGGCGACGCGGCCGCGGCGCAGGGGGAGGCGGCGGCCCCGGAGCCCCAGGACTCGGCGTCGCTGGTGGGGCTTGGGGGCCGGGGCAGGCAGGGCGCGCACTGCGGCGGCAGGAGGCGCTCCCGGGCGGCGCCCCCGGGCAGCGCTTGATCCGCCAGGCGCAGGGTCTCGGCGAGGGCCCAGATGTAGTTGTAGGCGAAGCGCAGCGTCTCGATCTTGGTGAGCTTGGTGTCGTCGGGGAACGAGGGCAGCACGCTGCGCAGGGCGTCCAGCGCCGCGTTCAGGTTGTGCATGCGGTTGCGCTCGCGGTCGTTGGCCTTGACGCGCCGGCTCCTGCGCAGCGAGTGCAGCAGCGCCTCTGAGCGCACCCGCGCCCGGCCCCGGCGCCGCCTCCGCTCCTGCTCGTCGTCGGGCGCCCCGGGAGCGTCGGAGGCCCCCGAGTTACTGGATGCGCGGGCTGGCGCAGGCGACCCCGAGGCGGAGGCTGGCGGCGGGAGCCTGGCACAGTCTTCCTCGTCGCTGAGGAAACCCGACAGGTCGCTGCCGCTGGTGGTGCAGTCGAGGTCTGAGAGGCAGGTGGTCTCCAGGCGGGCGGGCATCGTGGCGCCGCGCAGAACCGACCGACGGATGGGACGGCCCTCGGAGGGCAGGAGCCTGGGCCGACAGGGCAGGGCCACCGGGGCGCACTCACGGTCACCGCCCGGGGTCACTCTGTGCCGGCTGCGGGCGCGAGGGCCTGGGAGGGCTCAGGAGCGCACGGGGAACTTGGCCTCGCCTCCTCGCCTCGCCTGCACGGGCCACGCGCCCGGCGGGTCTCCCGAGTGATGTCGCCGGCGATGAGATCAGCTCGTGTGAGCACCGAGTGTGGCACACGACCGGCCTCAGGACCCCTTAAGTACCCGGCGCAACAATGGGTGCCCCCCTCCCTTGCCACCTCCGGCCCGCGGCAGCCCGGGTGAATGGAGCCAGGCGGCAGGTCAGCCCCGTGCGGCGCCGGGGTATTTGCATAATTTATGCTCGCGGGAGGCCGCCCTCGTCCCTCCCCCGCCCGGAGTGTGCCCGTAATTACCGCCGGCCAATCGGTGGCGTCGCGCGGCCGTGGGGCCCGCTCGGGCTGAGCCGGCCCTTGCGTCTCCAGGCGGGGCGACGAGGCGGGGCGCGGCGATTAGCGGCAGAGGCACGCTCCTCCGGGCCAGCCGCACGCCCCTTGCTGGGGCGGCCTGGGCAGGCGGGGCCTGGGCAGGAGAGTGTGAGCCGCGCAGTGAGTTCTAGAAATCTGCAGCCGGCTAGGAGTCCGGGTTCGCATCCCCTCTCCGGCTGCTGAGCGGCCGCGGGACTCTGGGCAACTGCTTTAAGCTCTCTGAGCCTCACTTTCCCCATCTATAAAATGGGACACACGTTTACCCTGTGGAGGATGATAGGAGATGGTGATGTTCTGGGACACTCGGCAGGGTGCTTTGGTGACAGAGCACCCGATAAATGGTTGCGTTGTGCAACGTCCTCAGAACGGGGTGGGGGGCAACGTTTTCAGATAGACGGGAGCGTGGCCCCCGCGAGAGCCACCGAGCACAGGGCGGGCATAGGCGCCCCTGCTCCACCCAGGCTGATGAAGAAACAGGAAAGAATATGTTGATCTTTACCTGGGGGACAAGGAGAGGGGTGTGGAAAAAAGGATCAGGAGATTTCCCAGGTTGAATCGACTCTTGGCCTCACCCTTTCCTTCTTTCCCCTCCCTGCATCTTCCACCCCAGACTCTTCAGGTATCAGAAGAACCCCCTTACCTCAAGCATCCCTGAGACCTTGTCCTCCCCTGTCCCCTGAGGACACCTTTGCCCCGAGTCTCTTGGAACGGTGCTTGCAGCCGGGGTGGGGGGCCGGCAAGGGGACCCGTCTTCCCTGGCCGGGGAGAGAGCTAGCCCATGGCAGGCAGGGAGCATATAGTGAACCCCTTCTCCCAACCTCCTTGCTTTGGTCATAAACCCGCCTATTCCAGCAGCTCCTCATTCTGCATGTCCAGAGTCACTTTTCTCTGTCACCAACCCTCACTCTGAAGCCGTAGAGGCCCAGACATCTCCTAATTTCATACTTGGGGGGAAACAGTCATTAAGGAACAGCACCGGATTGTGGGATGGGGTATTACAAACAAAATGAGCATCTTTCAGCAAAGTTCTGTCCCCCTCGTCGTGATATCTAGGTGGTGGCTTCAGGCCTGGTGCCAGGCCTGCTGCCTTCAGAGCCACCTGGGCACTGGCTGCTTCGTGGAGGCGTGCTGTCTAGAGGCAGTGCCTGCCTGGCCAACTCACCAGCGTTTGCTTTCTGGCTCCGGGGCTCTTGCTCTTCTGGCTTCCCCTGCTGCACCCCCGCATGTACCCCTGACCTATGGGTAAGGACAGGGACAGTCAGATATAAGGGCTTGAGATTTTGCAAGTCACAGAAAGTGGCTTCAACCAGCTTACGTAGGAAAGGGTGATTGATGGATGGATGCTGGGGCATCTCAGGACCTCAAGGGCTTTGGGGACTTGTGTGAGCCAGCAGGAGCCGGGTGTCCTCTCTCTGCCTCATGCCTCTGTTTTTCTCTGTGTCAGCTTCCCCGTGGCCCCAGTGCACTCCTTCTAGCCTGGCCTTTGACACCTCTGGGACCTGTATTTGTTTCTTTAGGCTGCCATAATGGAATTCCACAAACTGGGTGGCTTAAATAACACAAGTTTATTCTCTCACAGCTTGGGAGTCCAGAAGTCTGCAATCAAGGTTTCAGCAGGATTGGCTCCTTTTTGGAGAAAATCCATCCCATGCCTCCTTCGTAGTTTCTGGTGGCTCCTGGCAGCCCTTGCCCTTTGTTGATTTGCAGCCACAACACTCCAGTCTCTGCCTCCTCTCTTTACGTTGCCTTCCCTGTCTCTTGTAAGGACATTTGCAATTGGATTTACGGCCTGGCCAGTCCAGGATGATCTTGAGATCCTAACCTTAGTTCCACCTGCAAAGACCCTTATTCCAAATATGGTCACACTCTGAGGTTCTGAATGGATATATCTTTTGAGGGACCTCTATTCAACCCACTACAACTTCTTTTTCAAATTCCTGGAGGAGAAAATTGGTTTAGCCAGGATCAATGGAATAGGTATTTGTCAGTGTTTTGGCTGCCTGGTGCCCGAAGAACCTTCCTATTGAGGAATTTGAATGCATGAAAACTCCCTCCTCATTCCTAACAGTAGGGTGTGGTCCTGTGATTTCAAGTATAGTCAATCAGATGCCCCACTTGGAATTTCAGCTCAGAGGTCACTTGTGTCATGGCAACAACCTGGAAGAGCCAGTGGCCGAGGGGGAAGAGGTGGCCAGGAGCCAGTGGACATCCTGACTAAACTCTTCCCTGGCCTGCCCTCAGCTGTGGTTCTGGTCTCCCTCTGCCTGTTTTCTGAGTCCGGTTCTCCAGCTGTGCTGCTGGTTCCATGAGAACTCCCACAGTGGGCCTTTTCCTGGTGGGGATGTTCTGCTTGAGTCGGCCAGGGTTAGTGTCTGTGGTTCTGTAAATAAAACATCAAGCTAAATGCTCAGGTTGCCAAAACATAGAGACTTATTCTTGTTTTATTTTGAGGCAACCCACAGACGATGTTGATTGCCTCCTGTGGTCCAGACACTGCGGTGGACACAGGGGTGACAGTGATGAACCTGGCCGATGGGGACTATGGGCTCTGAGTCTCCTAAGCTAAGATTCAGTGCCAGCAGAACCCTTCGAGATTGTTCATCCATCCACTGCACCTCACACATGGGAACTGAGGCGGGAGACGGGGAAGTCTTTTTTCCAGGTTACTCCAGGGATCATTGGGTCACCCTAGGACCAGACCCAGGAGTCCTTGCAGCCCCTACTCCGTGTTCTTCCGTCACACTCGATCAACACACACACACACGGAGTGCCCCACTGCGTGCTGCCGGTGCCAGATGCCCTGCGGAGCATCAGGCAGGCCTGTAGTCTTGAAGGAGGGGAGCTGTGGCTATAGAAAGGTGTCCAGCCACTGGCCCAGAGACATGTTAAGGGCCTATTAAGGGGCAGATCTAAAGAGCATTGTGTACCTCCCAAAGGCAAGGCTTCTTGGCAGAAGAATGCTCCAACGACCTTGAAGGACGGATGGGATGTGAACAGACAATCTAGACAGAAGGAGGGTTGGGGATGGCTACAGTGGCGATGCGGGGGCCAGTCTACATGGGGCTCCTGTGTGGACCCAGTGGGAAGAGGGTAAGAAGCAGTTGTGCTGTGCCTTGAATGGCCACGCGGCCTTCCTTGTTCTTCTCTGTCTCCTTCTGCTGCTTTCTCCAGGGCTGTTACCTAACAGTTGTTCCAGAGGTTCGCTGTACAAGGGCACCTGGTAAAGGGGGCAGGTGAGGGCTAAAATCCAGCCTCTCTACCCACCACGCTGCACACCTTGATGTGGGCTACGTCTGCCCAGAGGCACCTTCCAAATGTGTGCAGAGACATCTTATGAGCTAGCAGTGGGTCTGTGCTTTCTCCTGTCATTGTCTCCCTCCTTTGCCTGAACCTCAGCGACCTGACGGGGCAGGCATCTTAGCCCTGCTCTGCCTGTTTCTGCCCCTCGGGCAGTGCATGTAGCAGCCCCTCCCTGAACATTAGTGCCTGCCTTTGTGCTTTTCATAAAGTGCATCTGGGGCTTGGGGGCCCCTCCTATGAGTGATCCACTGAGGATGGAGGTGGGCCCTGGCATGATGAAAATGAGGAGGCAGCTTAAGAGGCTCAGAGCTTCTACTCACAAGAAAAAGGCTGGGTCCCTTCTAGGAGGATATGTATCCTTGCTGGGGAAGATGAAAGTTTCTCCTGTTCTCCAAATCCCCCGCAAGCCTAGTGCATGAGCACATCAGTGGAAAGCCCCATTCCCAGAGCACAATAGGTGGTGATGTGGGCATGCAGTAAATCCAGCCACAGCAGGCGCTGAGGTGGCAAGCGCTGCACCAGCTGTTCTAGCTGCCTGATGTGCGAGACATCCAGCTGCCTGTCTGCTGGGGGGTAGGGGTAGGTAGCTGGAGCAGATGTTCCCAGGGACTAAGAGTTTCTTACATTATTGCTAACTGGGGTGGTAGTAATGTTGGGGGACCCTATCCAGGATTCCTGGAATCAGAATTTCTGGAAATCTGAATGACTGCTGAAGTCACTACTGAAATACACTGGAATACATATCTTGCTTTAGCATCCACCTGCCTGTCCTGGGCTTGTCTAAGTCCTTGAGGCAGATTGGGCACATTTATGTGACAGCTCAGAGGTACTTTGAATGATGCCAAGACTGAGGTTCCTCCCATGACAGCTAGGGGAGGGAGGTGAGGGAAGGATCCCTGAAAGGCAGTCAGGGCCGGAAGGTGCACACCTGTTCCAGGCAGCCCTGGAGGTCTGGCTCAGGATCTCCGTGGGACCAGCATGGAGGTGATCTCCCTTCCTTATTGAGAGGACCTGGAGAGCAAGGCACTGGATGCTTCTAGGGTCTTTTGAGATTTTTTGGTTGTTTATTTCTTTTTTAATGAAGAAAATGGTGGTAAATTAAAGATTTACATATGATAAATTAATGTAGTCAACATGTAAAAATACAAAGCAGTCTGTGCTGTTCACAAGACATTTTCAGGATTTTAAAGTGGACATCAAATTGTAGTGCCTACAGGTAAGCAGGTCCAGGATGGCTCCAGATTTAAATTTGTGGTTGAACACCTTCCTGCACCCTGTCAGTGTCTCAGTGACCACGTGTGTGACTTCATTTGGAGTTGGTGTCCACAGGCTTCCAGCCCTTTTGTGCATGCAAGGCTGAGCCAAATGGCTTTCCTGTTGAGTTATCAGAAACACTTAAGGCTGAGAGGTTATTGTCCTGTAATTACAAGTACTAGGATGGTAATCTCAATGGGTTGGGGGAGCGGACACCAGCACATTTTGTACTTTCCTCCCCAAATTGTTTGACCTGATATTGATCGTTCCCCATCCCCTCCAATTGGTTAGATAGAATATTAATTTCAAGAGTGCTGTGGCACCTATGTGTAGGTCCAATTTTGTGGGGTTACAAGGCAAAGTGGGTTTTCTGGTTGTTTTTTACAGTACGTACGAAGCTGCGATTCATGATAGGAGAGGTGAATGGTGCTGGCACGTTACTCAGCCACTCAGGTACTGGGGACAGGGAGGCGCCCTGCACTGAGTTTATAAGGCCAGCAGGCAACACCGATGTCCGCAGGGGCAGCTTGGTAGGAAATTTTGCACAAAGTTGTGGAGAGGGCCACTCTTTCTAAACAGAATTGCTAGACTTTGGTTATCATTTTCTTTCTGGAGCTAGCTGGGAGGAGGGGTGGCATTGGTTTTCTGGGTGGCATTTTAGAAAGAAAAAGTTGTAATTTTTTTTTTAAAGGAAGAAAAAGGTGCAGTTACTAAAGAGGAAGGACTGAAGGAAGATGTGGGACAGAGGCTCCATGTTCCTTTCAGTGCATTAAGCACACCCGCAGATACGCAATCACGTTTCCATACAAGAGGAGAAGGGTGGGGTTGGAAAGGAGAAACAATTCCCTATTTTCTTTACTGATGACCCATGACAGTTGTGGAAGGGGGAAGGGAGGGGGGAAACGAGGCAGGAGGGGGGAAACAGAGGGGTCTTTCAGTGACAGAGCAAGGAAAATGGCAAATTATCCATGGTTTCCAGAAATCCGTGGAGGCCCCCTCAGCCCCTGCCCTGCTAAATACAGTGCCGTCTGTACGCATTTCCCACCTCGGAGACGTCTGCTTGAATATTCCTCGGCATCGTGTGCTGATGTGTTTGGTTGCGTACGATGTGCCTACATGTGAGATGAATCTTGGGTGCCTGCGGAAGCGCTGGTGCAAATCTGCTTTACGCTAGTGCTGGGTAAGAAATGCCTCTCAAAGCAACCCTGGGCAATTCTGCAGGCAGATACATTCTTTCTATAAGCATGTGTCGAGTTCGATTGGGGTTCTCAGCCTGCGCTGGCGTGGAGAGACAATGTGCTTGAGCTGGCCTAAGGTTTGAAGTATTTGTGGTTTGGGCCAGTCTTGGGTGAAACAATGTCCTTTTTGTGCCCAAAGGAGAGTGGGGGAGGCGAAGGGGTGTGCGCACTTGTGCAGGGAGGACCCACAAGGGTGCAGACCCTGAACCGAAGAGGGAGCAGGGAGGTGCCTGCCCCCGCCCCTCTGCAGCGAGGCCTGGAATCATTTTCACATCAGCTGCTGGAGGCCACGCAGCCTTCAAAGCCTCTGAGTTTTGCTTTTAACAGATTTCTTCAAGTTAAATCTTCTGGGCTCAGATAAAAACAAAAACCAAAACCATAGCCCTGCTATTGCTGTCAGTAGGTTTAGTTCCCCAAATCCAGGCTGCACCTGCCACAGGAAGTTGCTAAAGCCAGAGTTAATTTTGCTGAGCCGTTTCATTTTTGTCTGCTTCATGTTTTTGAATTCTTAAGAACATCATCAGTGGAGATTTAAAAACACTGTCCCCCCTGGATGTTAGTGGGTCAAGTGTGGGAAAACTGTGTGAGGGTGTTTTCTTCTGTGTGTACAAAAGAAGTCACAGTGAAATTTATCCTAATGGAATCCAACTATTGGTTTATAGAAAGAATTCAGAAATAAACACAGAAATCGCTGAAGTGTTCTCCTTTTGCTTTTCTCTACCTTAACGCCTGGCTACATAAATTCAAGTTGCGTTCGAACACAAATGCATTTTGTTTGTAGTAATTAAAATGTTTTAATGAGACAACCATAAAATCCACCATTAATTATTTTATTTCAAACACTTCTGCCTTCTTTTGAACCAGGTCTATTTAGAAATAGTTTAGAGAGTAGCCTGCAGTTTTATTCTTTCCTCTGCATTATACACAGGAGTGGAGAAGTCATTTATAAATAATTACACAATGTTTTGGGTCTTTGGGCTTGTATAATATATCAAAGCGATTAGTACACTTTATTGTTCCATTGTAAATGCTTTTTTTCTCCTTTCAGTTTCACTTGCCTTGTCTTCTAGCTAAACCTTTTTCTGGAAATCTTTTGTCTTCTTCATTCTTTTTGCTTGTTACAGTCCGGGAGCATTCTTCTTATTCACACACTCGCAGCAGGGGCAAAGAAAGCGACTTCGGCCGCATCTTAAGTTTTACCATAACTTTCTGGCATTTTCTTTTCTTCCAGTTTTCCCAGACTACCTAGGGGCGATGAAGAATTATAACATACATGAATTATTGGTACTCCCCTCGAGTTAAAGGGGGGAGGAAAGCGCCTCATTTTCTATGCCCCCGAGGGACCAAACGAGCGGGCGGCCCCTAAACAATGTATTTATCACTTTGCATCTCTTTGGGTCGCCGGCCGCGCCCGCGCGCCCCCACCGTCGCCGCCGGCGCCGCGTTCCGCTCGGGCTTTGCTCGGTTTCTTTTATGGAGCCACGAATAAAGACTCGGTGGCTGGGAGAAGGGGTCTCGCCGAGCGTGGCGCGAGCGACCCTGGCGCCGCGGGTCTTCCCACGGCGGGGGCCTCGGAGAGCCCGAGGGGCGGCCGGGCGAGAGCGGGGACGCGGGCGCGGACGCCTCCCGCCACCGAGAGGGCGCTCTCACCGCCCGAGAGCATTAGGGCTGCACGAGAGGCGACTGCGCCTCGGCCTCCAGCCACGTGAGGACAGACATGGCTTCAAAGGTCCCCAGCGCACTAATCCGTGTTATCCGCCGGACGACCGCGGCCGCGCCCGGACCCGGCCGGCCTCCTCCCGGTGGCTGCGGGTGGGGAGCGCGCCCGGCACCGACCTGGGGCCGCAGACGACAACGTCTCCCATGCTACCCCCACTCCTGGGGCGCCCCCCGCCCCGGGCGAAACGGGGTCAGTCCGTGGTGACCAGCGCGCCTGCGTAAAAGCGGTGCGGGACGCTGTTGCGCTCAGGAAACGTCCGACGCTGCCGTGGCGTCAGGATGCGGAATAAGGATGAATGCTGGGGCAAGGCGAGGGGACACGCAGTGGCACTAAAATAGGGCGTTTATTAAGAAACAATAAAGGTGGCTTGAAGAAAAGAGTACGGTGAAGAAAGCCCACGGGAGAGGGGCAGATACTCCCCCGGCGCTTTCCGAGGCTGGGAGGGCGTTCGGCCCCGCCCCGCCCGCCGGGTCCCCAGCGCCGTCCCCAGCCCGCCGCAAGCTGTCGCAGCCGCCGGTTTCCATATGAAGGGCGCTCGCGCTCGCCCCGCCGCCCGCCGGACCGGCTGCATTTGCATAGCAGGTGCTGATGCTTGTCCATTCTTCCTTAAGGGAGTTTTAATATGGGATAAATTACCAGGAATTAGGAGCTGGCGTGGGCGGGAATAAAGGAACCGTGTCGCCCGTCTCACCGCCTCCTGGCGTGGAAAGAGAGGAGGGAGAAAGAGAAAAATACGGAGTGAAACGCGACTTTAAAAGTCATCTCCCTAAGAAGCGGCAGCCCCCCTCCCCTAAGGGAGCAAAGAGAAAGCAGGAGGGAACTTTAATCAATTTGATTTTAGAATCTGTTCTGTAGCGAGTAAGGCAATAATCCCAGGGAGAGTAATACGATTAGCGAGAGAAGATCTTTGAGTCAGAAAGTCTGGCGAGTTTAAAATGTTAATCCTGGTCCTAATCCGCGCAGTTGGCGGGGTGGAAGCGCTGCGCCACGAGGAGAGATTCTGTTTTCTTCCCCTGATCTTAAAGAAACATCCAGGCGGGACCCACGTCGGCCCATTTCTTGATCACAACGAATTGGTCCCCACGAGTGCACTCCGAGGGTTTGTGGCCGGCGCGGCCGGACGCCAGGGTCCCCTCCGGACGGGGGGACACTAGACTTGGTCCCCTAGAGACACCAGGTCCCTGCAGGTGCCTGGGGATGGCAGCGCGGCCTCTGGGTTCATTCCAAGTGTCTGGAATCTCTCAAAGGCTTGGAGAAAGTGGAGTTTCCAAGAGATGGGATTTTGGAGGGATAGGGGTTGGGGTGGCTCTGGTGGCCCTGCCTCCACCGTCCCTTTTAAACCAGACCCGTGGGTATCCTCAGGGACAACCTGGTCTTCAGATTTTCAGGGTCTTGGGACACTGGAGAAGGGGAATGATGGCCTCGGACTCCAGCTGCCACTTTGCGGGTATGCTAACTGGCTTCATGGGAGAATTCCTGAGGTCTGGGGACTCCTGAGGGGTCTTCAAATACTGAGAGTCTGAAAGGGGGCCAGAGTAAGAAGGGGTGGATTTAGCATGAGCTCTGCTACCCGCGGGGCTCATCACACCAAGGTGCTGTCAGACTTATGGGGACAACAGGCTGTCTGCTCTCGGAGGGGTCAAATCCAAGGCTCTGATCTCCTGTGCCCTCTGGGCTGGGGAGCCTCTCCCCATCCCCCCTGGGCCCACGCAATGCTTTCTAGGGTCCAAACTTCTCTGATCTCTGGTGGCTTCTCTCTCCTGGCCCCCTTGACCCACTTTCTGGCGGCGGGCCTCTGGCTGGCCCACGCGCTTCCCAGCACGCCTGCTTTCCCTGGAAGGCAGCAGGAGATGCCCAAACGGACCATATGGTCCGGAGTGAGAGGCTTGGAGCCCACAGACAATGGGGAAGTGAGAGGCCCAGGTCAGTGGCGGAGCTCTCGAGGCTGCAAACCTCCCTTTCAGCCTAATGAAGCTGTTGTCTGGGGGTAATGATGCAAATGCCCGGGCCCTTTTCTCCCCGTGATAGTCTAGAACGTGATTTGTCATACAATCTGAATCTTTGGGAAGACTTTGGGACGGAACCTCCCCCAAAGATGGAGATGAGCCATATGTGCACTTTGCATCTGAAGTGGGGGTGGGGTGGTGGGAGGGGGGACCCCGCCCACGCGGACTTCCCTGAAGGACAGCGTTCTGGCTGCAGCCTGACACCGTGAGGACACAGTCCCTGATGAGTTCAGTTGAGTGCTGCCTGACCCTGGGAGCTGATGAGTGGGCGCAGCACTGCGACGTCTACCCACAAATTCGCAGTGTGTGTTGGAAACAAAAAATGTCAACGATCTGGATATGCTGATGGGGCGCTCATTGCTCCCCCCTCATCCCTGTTTCCCATGCTTCGTGAGGAGGACAGAGAAAAGGCCATTCTGGATGGAACACTCGATAGCAATGCTTAGATTTCACTTCTCTGAGTGCCCGAACTGATGCTAGTTGGAGCCAGCATGGACACTTCATTGAGTATTTCTGAAGCAGAAATCATAAAAGAGAGGCAGGGACCAGGCGACAGGCAGCCAGACCTGGGGCAGATGGGGGCAGGAGAGAGGGAAGACAAACCAAAGTGAGGAAGACAACAGGGAAAGTGGGAAGAGCAGCTCCTGCTGCGTGTGTGTGTGTGTGTGTGTGTGTGTGCGCGTGTGTGAAGGGGGAAGGCTGATGGTGGCTCCTTACAGGAAGAGAATCCCATTGCAGCTCCAGCTTGGGCACTGGGGTCCACTCGAAGTCTGGGGACAGAAACATGTCACTTATTAACAATCTAAGTAAGCCAGACCACTGTGGAATGAATTGATCCAATAGCTGCACCCCCCTTTTTTGCTGGAAGCAATAGAGAAACACCAGTGGCCCAACATGACCCAAATAAGAGTAGCAATGACAATGAGGCGGGGAGAGACGCTGCTTAGGGTGGGGTCTTCCTTAGAGCAGGAACTGGGAACCAAAGACGACATGTCCGTATCTGCCCACAGACTAGGCCTTCCTTTTCTGCCCCACCCTCTTCTGTGCCCTCCGTGCCTGGCACAGCGTCTGGCCTAGCATAATTGATGCTCAGGGGATATTTGTGGAGAAAATAGATTTGTGCATGGATCGGTGTTCAGGCTGCATGGGGTTCACATGTGTGCACACAGGCAGCCCTTCCTCACCTTTAGGGGAAAGGGCATGGGGACTGGGTTGCACCACTTCTCTGGGATCCTCTACATCCTGTAACCTGAGAATCGGCCCACAAATTGGCACCAGCAGCCCAAGGCTCGCTCTGCTGGGTGCCCAGCACTTGGCTGGAAGAGGGCTTGCTGCGTGGGTGTCTGTTCACCCATTCTGTGCTGGCGCAACTTTAGGAGGGGAAAGTGGGGTGGGAAATGAGGCCCCATAATCCAAGGAGGAGGGGTCCCTAATTACCCTGCCAGCCGTGGGAACTGGGCAAGGGCAGATGGAAACCCTGGCACGCCTCGGCCGCCATGGATCACTCCCATCGCCACAGGTAAGTCATCCCCAAGTTCTGCCAAAGGCCTGGCCACATGATACTCTTCTGCTCCCTCGGATGCCCCGGCTGCCTCTCTGGGCACTGAGGGAGAGAGGAGGAGGGAGTTGCCGCGGTGACAAGACAGGCTCTCAAAGCCCAAGCCACAAGCTGTTCACCACAACACCTGTGACTGCTGAGAGCTGTGTCCTGGGGCAGGAGCTGGGAGGCAGCTCTCCTGGGGTCGGGGTGGTGTGGGAGCAGGAAGTGCTGGGAACCCAGAGGGACCAGATTGTCTGTTAAATTTGAGCAATATGCAGAAAACTTTGTTTAGAAAAATGGGAATCTTTTAAAACATCCCAGCCTTCCTTCTTTCTTGCTTTAACAAGTATGTTCCAGATGCCCATTTGCACAAGTGCTGGGAGTGCCTAAGGCCAGGATGCTCCGTCTCAGTCCCTCTTCACTTCTGGGCTCTACCACCATCATCATCATTATTCATATTGATATGAATACTATCTGTGAACACTTTCTGTGAGGAGACACTGAGCTGAGCACGCAGCATGGGCAATTGTATTAAACTCATACACAAGCCTGGGAACTCTGTATTTTCATTTGCCTTCCAAATACGAGGAGACAGGCCCAGGTCGGGTTCAGACTCACTCCCATGGTCACGGGGCCAGCAGGCAGGAGAGCAGGACTGGAACCCAGGGCTGTCTGGCTGCAGTGCCTGGGGTCTCGACCACTCGCCACCCCCTTCGGCCCCTTTCTTGCTGCACTGAGCACCCGCTCTGGCTGGCTCCGGCCAAGCGCTGGGGCTGTGGAGCGGAAACCGCAGCGCACTCTGGGGGGAGGACCGCTCTCACGTCTGTGGAGAGGGGTGCAGCTCTGGGGGAGAAGGCCTGTGCTTGTCTGCTGGTCGGGTTTGGAGCTGGTCTCTGGTCTTGGTTTCTTGGTGAGAATTGAGAGGGCTGGGTTCCTTCTGTCACCTTAAGAAAATCCTTCCTCCTTAGGGCCTCATCTTCCACATCTCATAAAGGGATGGGGGGGCGGTGGAGGGGTAGAGAGTGTCCCCCATGGGCTTGGAGATGAGCTGGTGATCTCCAGGCTCTTAGGTGCAGCCCTGCCCTCACCTGAGGTCTTGGCGAGTCCCCTGGATGTGTGACATTAAACTATCTGCTCTCCAATCTGGTCTCCCCATCACACAGTGAGCAGAGTTTATGAAGGACCCAGAGACCGAAGCCAGCGACCTCTCTGAGCTGTGGAGGGGACATCCTCTGCTCACTGGCGTGGAGTTCACGGTCCTAGAGTGTGTGGGCTATCCTGGACTTCTTGTCCCCATGTCCCTGCAGAACTCAGCATGACTTTGGCACTGAGAGACCCTAGGTCGCTTATGTTTATTGATTCAGTAGCTGTTCATTCAATTCATTCATTTATTCAGTTCATTCATTCATTGCCATGCTGTTGAGTCTTTTCCTGAGTAAAAAATCACTTAAATCCCCCACCTGCAACCCTTCAGAGGTTTCCCACTGCACTTAGAATAAACACCCCTTCTTATTTTACCTGTGGTGAACAAGGCTCTTGTCATCGGACCCCTGCTGGCCTGGGGGAGCATCTCAGCCGCATCACCAGTCCCTCTCCCCTTTGCCCTGCGTTCCAGCTACGTGGTCTCCGTCACTGCCTTTAACTACGCCCCTCCCCGCCCCTGCCCCGGGGGCTCCGCACTTGCTGTTCCTCCTGCCTGCAGCACCCTCCCATGTCGGCTCCTTCTCAGCCACTATCCAGGTCCCCTGGCAGAGGACCCCCCACCCACGACCTGGCCCCAGCGGTCATCTTCGTCACATGACTCTGTCTCCACCAACAGGTCACCTGCGAGTGGCTCACAGATTTGTTTACGGCTTCCCTGTCTGTCTCTCTGACTAAACCGAAAGTTCCACGTGGCGGCAGAACCTTGCCTGGCACATCACCCTCTGTCTCCCTAATGTCTAGAACAGTGCTCGCCAGTTAAGAGGTGCTCCATACATTTTGTAGTTGACCGTGGACATCAACTGGAATGTATTTTAAGGGGTAAGACTATTGCCATGTGCCCCACTGTTACGTGTGTCTCCAGCTTCCCAGCTCCGGGAAGATGAGAGTGGGGCGTGTGCGAATGACTCAGGTCTACACTTTGGAGCTGTGTGCTTCCGAGTGGGCTGCATCCAAGCTGGGTCTCTCCCTAGGCATGGGGACATTTTCTGACTCGGTGGACAGAACATGGAAGGCCTGACTGCCACAGGATGATTTCGTGTCAAGCGTGGACCCATGGGACTCTCTGAATCACACCGTTTGTGCTCAGAGGAGACCTGCAGCTGTCAAAGTCGGGGCTGTCTCTCTATGAAAGGGAGCGTGCAAACGTGCCTTTCCGCACGGTGCAGGAATGGACGTGGTAGGGCTTCCTATCCAAGTCGGAATGCTCGTGAGGGCCGGGAAGAGGAGGGACTCGGAGCAGAGCAGGAGGGGAGCAGTTGCTGAGCGCAAGGCACACCTGGGTGGGCCACCATCAGCAGGGGGAAACCCGAGACTGGCTTTAAGGAGAGCCACCTGGAAGTGCACCGCCATCATTCCCAGGACTCACCCGTGGGATGTTTGAGGGGGAGCGTGAGGGGCCCTGCCCGTCTGTCAGGCCCTCAGCAGCTCTCCGACTTGCTCCCCACCGCTCCCCTAAGTCCTACCTCTTCCCGCTGAGCACTGGCAGTGGGCCAGCTGAAGGCCGGGCTGGGGGAGAGGACCCCTTTCCTGCCCTCAAAGAGCCGGCAGTCTGCCGGAGGTGGGACAGGAGCACACACAGCAGCCAGGGAAGAGGCTTCCGGCACAGCTCTCCTGCACACACCGATCACTCGCCCTGTCACCGCCAGCCACTGATGGCGCCCTCCCAGGTCCCCTCCTGGAGTTCTCATTCCAACAGGAAAACAGAACCCAGTCACATAGGTAAATAAACACTTAGATAACAGCAGGTGGTCATGAGTGTTATATAAACAGGGGGCCGCAGTGGGGAAAACCAGAAGAAACTATTCTCACTGAGGTGTCAGGGAAGAACTGTGAGACTCGAAGGATGAGAAAGAGCCAGCAATGGGGAGAGCTAGAGGGAGAGCATTCCAGATAAGGCCCTGGCAAGTGCAGATTCTGGGATGGGAATGAGCTCGTAGTGTGCGAAGAACTGCGGAGGACATTCCTGTGTATATTAACATACCGTGTATATTAAGACAGGCTTCTGAAGTGAGGCGCACACGACTTCGGGCAGACAGGACATAACCACACAACACGAATAGGAAAAGTACCAGGTGCCCAGCGCGGTGCTAGTGTTGCAGGCAGCATCTCACTCAGCGCTCACACCGACCCCACGAGGTGTGCACTGTTACCCTCCTTACCGCGCAGATGAGGCCGTGCACGCTCAGGCAGCGGAAATCGATTGGCAAAGGCCACCCAGCAAGGCGATGGTGCAATCAGGGTGTGCATGTGAGTCTGATTCAAAAGACCAAGTGCATCACTACTGCGTGGGTCTGTCTCCCAGTAGACAGGGGAACAACACAACTGCCACACACCTGCTCGGTGGAACAGGGCAGAGCAGGGAGAAACCAGAGAAAATGGTAGTCATTAACTTGGGCTGTTGGGAGGATCATGTGGAGAGCTGTGTGGACAATCATATGGATAAAAAGTCATCATTAAAGCCAGCCCCCAGCCTCAGGAGTTTTACTCTTGGATGAGCAGGCGTCCAGCAGAGCTTGCAGTCTTAGCTGTCTAGAGGTGGAAGGCAGCGCCACCTGTAGGTTAAGAAGGGTATGGTCGTATAGCAACCTTCGAGAGAAGACAGACACCGATCTGTCACCCAAGAAGTGTTTATTAACCACCCGCTGGGTGTGTAGGGTTGTGGGGAGAGGAGGGAGCTGGAGGGTGGAGGAATGCAGGAGAGCTCTGAGGCACAGATCTGCACCCCAGAGTGGAGAGGGGTGAGTTGGAAGGCTAGGCTGCCTCCTTTCCTGTGGTGCTGAAGGGTCTCAGAGAACACACTCAAGGGGGAGCGTGGAAGGAATGAGAGGTGCGGTTTGGCTTGAGAACTTCAGAGAGGCTCCATCAAAGAGGCAGAACCTGGGCAAGCAAAAACTTGGACTTGGAAAAGCAAAATGGCGTTTCTGCAAACTGCGAGATGATGTTTGTGCAGGTTACTCACTGCAGTGTTATTTGAAATACAGAAGGTGAAAATGGCCCGTGTGTTCATCAATAGAGGTGCAGTAGAATAAAGCATGTAACATCCATATAAAGGAACGCTGTGTAGCTGTAAAAAAAACAGTGAGCAAGCTCTTTATGCGCAGGTAGGGAAAAGTCCCCAAGGCTCATCGAAACGGCAGCAGCAGCAAGAACCAAGATGTAGAACAGTGTGCCTGGTCTGCCACGTGCTATATGAAATGAAGAGAGGGGATAAACGGATCTTCATCTCTGCTGTGTACGCGTAAGGAAGCTCTGGAATGTGCCCAAGCAAGTGTTGACAGGGCGGCTGCCCGAGTCCGGGGGTGGGGTGGATGTCAGGAATGGCAGGGAGACCATTTAGCTCATAATATATCTATTTTTAACAAAATTTTAAATGAACGGTGTGTGTATTCCATATTCAAGTTAGTGGTTTTAAAAAGTAAACTGTAAACAAAAATAAAGTGGAATTCTGATCCCATTGCAGCTCGGTGCTGCTTTTCCTCCCAGGGCCTCTGCTTCTTTGGGTCCTTCAGAGCCGAGAAACCCTCTGGGTCATGTGTGGCCCGGAGTTCTGGAGTCTGAGAGCTGGAAGAGACTTTTTATGGGGAGATAACCTACTGAGTAGGAAATGCTGTCAACCTTGTATGTGTGAGGCTGTAATTTATTTTTTAAAAGATTGTTGTTAGAATTTGTCTGTATTTTCTGATTCCTTAACGCTAAGATTCACAATAAAGTTGCATTCATAAGCTTTTTGTACTTTAACTACGGACGAGCCCAGGTAGCCTCAATTTAGTTCGTCTCAATTATTTACTGAGCTCCTTCCAGGGTTTGGGTCCTGGGCTGAGCCCTGGGGGTGTTCCAGAGAAGCCTTGGCCCCAGCTTCTGCCCTTGGGGGCTCGCAGTCTGGTGCAGACTTGGGTACGTGACCAGCGTCCGGTGGGGGGGTGGGTGCACAAGAGGGAGGACCCGTGTCTGCCTGGCAGAACCAGGAAGGCTCTGGGGCACTTTAAAGGGGACTCAGAGCACGAGTGTCAGCAGATGCTCCTCCAGCACACAGAGCCGACAGGAGGTGGCTCGGGTGGTTTTGACTGTTCAGAATAAGCATGCGATGGTCCCGCTCTGTGCTGACGTAAAAGGAAAGACATGCCTTTGGTTTGTTTTTAGTTTTCATTTTCAGAAACCATTTTCTCTACACTCTGGTCACCAAGAGGTGGCTGTTGCTTCCTGCTTTACAGTGGGGAGGTCCCCTGACCTTCCTGCCACGCCCCACCTCTGCCTCTGTCCACAGGAGCAGCTACGGCCGCTGCCCTGCGGGTGCAGGAGTGGGGTGGCGACCACAGCCTCAGCCCCCGTGGGGCCAGCTTCCTGTCATTACATAGGGGAGGCGAGGGGAGCCTCCTGGGCTGTTGTTACCCCTCCAAGGTCTCGTAACCAGACCACGTTTACCCGTTTGTGAAATAAGAGGACTGGGCGAGCGACCTGCCGGGGGCCTTCCAGAACTCAGCCCCTGCAACCTGGACTCCGGACACATTGGAAAGCAGACAGCATGTCCCAGGAAACGGGGTCAGTGATATTCCGCTGGGCCCGGCCTCCCTCTCTCTTTCCGTTACAGTCACGGTGACTTTCCTCTGAGACTCGACCAGAGACGGGATGGCTCTGTGGCAAGAACATGACAGAGGGAGCTGGGGACGGAACAGGGTCCCGGCTGCAACCCTTCCTCTCCTGGGGCTCAGTCTCTTCATCTGAGTCACCAGGAGCGGGGTGGACAAGGCCCTTGTCAGCTTTGCCTGGTTCCGTGATGGCCGGTGTGGAGGCCGGGTCCTCTAGCCCAGCCCTCCCAGCCAGCCTCTTCCTCCGGCCTCCCAAACGGCCTTGCTGACACGTCTCCTGGGAGCGAGTCGGGACTCTGTTTGCGCCCAGGTGTTCGCCCATGCTCAGTAAGCGCTCCCTGAAGGGGAGCTCCGGGCTGGCTGGAGCGGCAGGCGGGGCAGGAGGAGGGAGGGGCTGTGATTTAAATTTTAACGTTGTCTCCAAGGAGTTTCTAAGTAAAAATAATGGGTTAGAATGAAGCCAGGTATCATACAATTTTGAATCTGTTTCTAGAACATACCATTACACTACGAATTAATATTTTTAAAAAGCCTGTAAAATCTCATGGGTCCTGCAACAAAACCTCATGAGGTGTTTTTGTGCAGTGGTTCAAAGCGTTCATTTGTTACATGTGGACCAGAGATGCTATAGCGTTTTGCTTTGGCATTTTGTCATGTTGAAGACCTCCGCGGGTGGGCCTCTGGCCCACTTCTGACCAGCACACCAGCTGCAGGGGACTTCTGGGAGTTGACGCATAGCTATGGTCCTAGATGGGACCTGGGCTAACCTTCCCAGGGGCGACTCTTCCTCCCCTGGGGGAGGTGGGGGGAGGAAGCAAAGGCGCCCGGTGAACTTGTGGGTGAAGTCTTTGGAGCATTTCCAAGCCCTGCGTCCACTCCTGGAGTCCTTTGCCACCCCTAGGAGCTGTTTGAGCAGCCACGAGGTGGAGCTCAGGGCCCACCTCCCACGCGCCTGTGGTCACTCTGGAAGTCTTTTTCAGAGGGGGAAGGCTGTGAGGTGGGTGCAAAAGATTTGCAAAGAAAAGTACTCAGGGGACAGTCCCCAGTCCTTGAAGGGGATTGTAGAATCTCTCCCTCGAAGGAAATCTCCTCTCCTTGACACCCAAATCAGCCCCCTCCCCCCTGACAAGTTAGCAGTGGTTTCCTGCTTCACAGGCCAGGAAACTCAAGCTTGGAGGGGGTGCCCAGTTCTCAGAACCAATCTGGGGCAGAGTTCAGCTCCCAAGACTGCAGTTTCTCCTAGCGTGGATTCTGCCTTGCACTGGGGCGACTTCAGTGTTTTCTTCAACGGGATTCTGCGGCGCACGATTCCACAGGGCATCTGTCTTTAGCAAATGGTGCTCCCTGAAATCGTGGAACGGGGCAGTCAGTTGTCGCCCCACCCAGTGGAGAGCTCTGTACTTAGCTCCAAATACGTACAGAGGGAAAATCACTGCTATTCAGAAAACTCTTGCCTCCTTTTTAAAAAGGAGATATGACAATATGAAAGGGAGTATAATGAAAAGAAAATCTCGCTTTGCTCACCCTGGTTGCTCAGCTAGCTTAGCTTCCCTGGAGGCACCAGTTCCTTGGGGTCTCTTTCAGAAATATATATGCTTAAATGTGCCTGGAGTGGGTGGATGCTTTTTATCTATTTTTCAATAAAAATAATTGGCAGTGTATTGTTCTGGTTGCAGGGCACCTCCAGATCTACTCTCCACCCTTCACTCATCTGCATGGTGCCCCGGAGGCTGATCCAGGTGGACTGCACCTGGGGATCCCTCCCCTCTGCTTTCAGGTGGGTTCAGTCAGCAGCGAGCACTGGCTGGAGTGGTAAGGTGGGAGGCGGGTGAGCTTCGGGTGTTTGTCTCCCCGTCTCTCTCCCTCCTGGATCGTCTCTCTCAAAGGCTCCTGCAGGACGTCCTCCAGCCACGCTGTCCTGGTTTGGTAACCATTCCCTGCTCTTGCTCAGTCCCCATCGTGACTACTGCAGGGGACTGCATTATCCTCCCTGATTTCCCTTAACCTTGCCCACCTTTTAATAAATGCTCTCAGGGGTGTGCTGATAAATGTTTAATAACTGGCTTTCTGGGGTAGAGGAACTGATTCTGTTTGGCAGCATTTCCTAGTTTTTGTGCTGTTAATTTTTCCCACTATGGCTGATATCAAGCTACTGATAATTTAATAACTGGCTCACAAAATGACACTGAAATGCAACAATCAGCTCTCCCAGGCCCCGGAATGGTGCTGACTTTCCTTTATTAAATGATCTTTAATTGGCCCACTCGAGCGTGCCATCCATACTTCCAGGGTTCTGACTGAGACAACAGACACACAGTTCTGCACCTTAGCTGTGTCTTGAGGCTCCTTCCATATCAGAACTATTGGATCCACCTCATTTTTTTGTGGCTAAATAGGCTTTCATTGGCTAAATTTGCCATAATTTATTTAATTACTTTGCTATGAATGTGCATTTAAATGTCATCAGTCTTTTTGCTGTTACAATATGATAGTGAATATCTTTATTCATATGCCATGGTAAATAATGCACATATATAATTACAGGATAAATTCCTAGAAGTAGAATTTCCGGGTGGAGGAGATATGCATTTAAACTTTGGGTAAGTGTTGCCAAGAACCTCTCCATGGAGACTGTGCCAATTTGCCACCAATGGTGAGTGGGAATATCTCTTTCCTACACCCGCCCCAACACATTGAAGATGTGTACTATTTCAAACAACCAGGCTAAAAGGATGTCTGTCATCCTCATAGGAGATGCCATAGTCTGTCTTGCAGGGAAGATAAATCAGCCCATGGCTCCCTTCCACCTCCAGAGGACGTGGGTGGAGAGGTGCACCCCAGAGGCCGTCAGGTTAAAAGAGGGATTTTAAGATCATGAATCAATGGTTTTAGTTTGACAATATCTGGAAGGGTTACTGATTTCAAAATGATACTTTCCATGATACGTTCTGGAAGGCAGAGGAGACAGGCAAAGACAGCCAAGTTGATGAGACTACAGAAGCCAGGGGAATTCTGGGTTGCCACGATAGAGGGACAGTGGGCAGGGAACCTTGAGGTTGGGAGAGGTGGAGAGATGGGCGCTCCCAGTTCACTGACTGGGCTCCCCATAGGTGGATGTTTCCAGAATCTCCGTTACAGCAAGCAGGCTGCACTGACACCCCTGTACGTGTCTGCTCAGCCACTGAAAGGAATATTCACTTCTCTAGGGAACATATTGATTGGAATTGGACAGTATTCTGTTAATCTGAAATTTTATTTTTAATAAAAAGTAATTATTCAACTGGATTTTTAAAACATTTAGTAGTAAAATGTTTTATTAATAGACTTTATTTTTTATAATAGTTTTACATTTACAGAAAAACTGAGCAGTTAGCACAGAGAGTTTCCATATCTCTACCAATGTATTAATAGTTTCCTCTATTATTAACATCTTACTTTAGCAGGGCACATTGGTTATAAATAATGAATCAAAACAGATACATTATTATTAACCAAGCTCCATAGTTAGTCTCATTTCCTTACTTTTCACTGATGTCCTTTTTCTGTTCCCGGGTCCCATCCCGGATGCCATGTTGCATTTAGTCATCATGTCGCCTCAGGCTCCTCTTTGCTGTGGCAATTTTTCAGACTTTCCCCATTTTTGATGACTTTGAGTTTTGAGGAACACCAGTCAGGTATTTTGTAGGATGCCAGAAATCAGTATTTTAAATGATAATATATTCCGTCAAACCATGCTACATAATGACTGGACCCATGTCACCTTTGGGGCTCAGGATTCTCCAGCAGGGTTTTCGTTTGCAATTGGTATATTGCCTGGAATAATACAGAAGAGTGTGGAGTCCCATTTTGTCTGGGGAAACTGGTTGGAGGACGTTTATTTGGGCAGCCCATTTGGGAGAGTCAACTGAAAGCGTCTTCAGTTTTAGGGGAAACATTTTCACCTCAACAGCACTGTCTAATCTACAGGCTCCTAGTTCTTCTCATTAGCTGAGGCAGTAATTTGGAGAGGAGTAGGGATGCAGGACATCAAGGCAAAAGGAACTCAGCTGGAGTCCGGCAGCCGTAGCTTCACTCCCGGCTCTGCCACCTGCTAGCTGTGTGGTTCTTTAGCACCTGTGAGCTTTAGGTTCCTCATCTGCAGAATGGGGATAAGCATTTCTCCTGTCTGGAAAGTTTGAGGATTTGATGAAATAGTGTGTTACACGTCTCAGGCAGGGCCCAGCACATTTTAGCTCCTTTAATAAATGATAGTTTTGATGATGATGATGATGATGATGGTGATGATTGGCCCAGAGAGGAATCCCAGGTCCAGAGGAGTCAAGAGGTCTTTGCCTTTAGAAGCCATTTATTCTTCATTGAGCAGGAAACAGTTCCTTTCCTACCCAGGAGTGGGTGTCCGGAGAATGGGGTCCTTAAGCCTACCTCTGGCTCCTTCAGGACAGATTTGCTCTTTTAGGACAAGCGCTCACTTCACTGAGTGGCTTCCTCAGAAACCTGTTTTGCGCCTTATATTTGAGGAATGCAGTTGAGGCTTGTGCGTGAAACTACAATGCATCAGTTTCTTTGATTTTCAGGCACTTGAATTTAAAACGTATATGTTTCTGAGTGCATTGAGCTTTTTCAAAAATGATTTTGAGGTTCCGAAAACTAAGCTAATGCTACTAGAATGGGGTAGAAAATGGGAACTGCTCAACTACTCATGAAAATCTTCCACCAACAGTTTTTGAAGTTGAAGGAACAACGTTGCCATGTGGAGAAAAGGGATCCAACGGTTTTTCCGGGGATTAAAAGTGAGTCGGAAATTGCCAGGACTTGGGAGAAAAAGGCTCTTGTTGAGTTCCCCTTTGAATAACCCAGTCCCTTTCTCTCAGAGTGCTAAGTGTTGTGATGCAGCGTCCTTACTGCCTAGAAACCCAACAAAGACGGGCTTGGTGGCTGCTCTGAGGTTTCAGTTCTATGTAGAATTTTAACCATGAAAAGACACAAAGATTGGTTTCTTCAGAGTCCTTAACTGAACACCACAGAGGGGGACAATTAGTGGGGTGCAGGCTGCTGTGCTGCTGCCACTTGGAATTTCAGGCCCCTGGGAACCACGTGGGGTACCTCCTGCAGCCCCCCTCTGTCCCCAGTGTTCCAGGGTGGAGCCCGCTGGGTGCCAGAGAGGCCGCCTGCTGTGGTGGAAAGAGAATGGATCTTTATTTACTTTCGTAGCCTGATTGTGCCAGTTACTTGCTGGGTGTCCTAATCTGTAAAATGGGCTAATAATGCCTGGACTGAAGGCCTGGTATTAGGACCAGATGAGATGATGATAGGCAGTGTTGGCATAGAGTAAGAGGGCAATAGTGGTAGCCATTTATATAATATTGTCCTCTCCGCCTTGTACCCCACCCCTAATTTATAGCACAGATATCCTTCTACCCATCTTCCACCCACCCCTCACTCCACCCAGACCATTCCCAGCTTCCTATCCTCTGACTGAGCAGATCTCCATGGTTTCACCTGCTTGTTACACACATGGATAAGGGGCTGTGCCCCTGACCTTCCTTAGAATCAGAGAGGGATTGCGGTATCTTCCCAAACCCCTGTCCAGTGATCACTGCGAAGGTAAAACAGGACAAAAGAAACCAAGTAGCTAGCACAAGGCCTGGTCCCTAGCAGATGCTGAATAAAGGCTCCTCCTTCGCCTCTGCCTGGAATGTGAGCTGGAAAGGGAAGCTGAATGGATGAAGCAGCTCCCACAAAGGCCAGGTGCTGCCCAGACACATGACTCAGGACTTGGTCTCAGCTCCTCACCTGGTTCATAGGGTGCAGCAGAGTGGGCATGTGTGTGGACTTTCAGACTACTGGGTTCAAATCCCTTGTCTGCCACTCTCACCGAAAATGTATAAATTCCTCTAAGCCTTAGATGGCGCATCTATAAAAGGGTTTATGAAAAGTACCTAACATTGAAATGGTTCCAGGGTTAAATGACAGGAAGTATGTGAAATAGTCTATAATAAAAACTTAATAAATTATTACTGGTGTTCAACAAATGTCTGAATAAAATTATATAGTTTTCACATGAATAGTTTGACTGTATATATATAATAAAATTGATCTTCCATAATATACTCAATTTAATTCCAACCTTTTACCATTCAGTTACCTTTTATTTTTATTTACTTATTTTTATCTATGGTAAATAATGCTGCCGTGAACATCTCCATGTAGGTATTGATTTCAACTGAGATTCTCCTCTTAGGACAAACTCCTAGAAATAGCAGTGTTGGCTTAAAGGGCTTATTCAGCAGTTCCTGAAATATTTCCATATTGCCACACAGGCTACAGAGAAATATTTGACTGTACAAAACACCCAGAAAGGGTTCTGTTATGCTCAGCAAATACTTCTTTTTGACCTTGTCTATGGAGATCCTTTTTCCATGCTAGCTTTTAATTTTAATCTGTTATGTGAAATCTATGGCTTTAACCCTCATTACACTATGTAATTATTCCAATTTTGAATTCACTGGGGCCGTTATTTATAGTTACTTGTTTTAAAAGCCTTATGAATCATAAAACTAACACAATTATAAAGTTATTTATTTTCTGCAACTGGATTTTACTCTTTTCTTCTTTTTTACCTTTCTTGATCGCAGGTGTCAGACATTTGATTCTAACCGAAGCAAAACCGGAATGAACTGGCTCCTATAGACGGGGAAGAGCTGGATCCAGGGGCTAACCCATGTGGTCCTCATTGCTCTGCTCTGGTTCCTTCGGTGTGCCGGATGTGGTCTCAGGCAGGTTTTCTTCACAGGATCCCAAGGAAACCCTCTGATTCTCTGAGTAAGGCTTGTGAACCAAAGAGAAAAGGCCTCTTTTTCCAGCTTCCACCTGGTAAATCTTTGAAGTCCCTGATTGGCTTTCTTGGGTCATGTGTCCACATCTGAGCCAATCAATGTGCCAGAGGGAGGATCCGGGGCTCTGATTGGCTAGCATTATGCCCTGCCCTATGGCTTGCGCAGGAGGGATGGGCGCCATGATTTGCAGCTCCCTCAGGCGTTATGGGACCACCGCGAGGGGCGGTTCGAAGTGAAAGAGGGATGCTGGGACTCTGGTACTGGAGAAGAAGGTGAGTTACTCAACTTCTCGGGGCTTCGAGCTCCTCTTCTGTGAAATGGGAGTTACGGCGGCGCCTGTTTCCCTGGGTGGTTGTGCTGTGCCTGGCGCAGAGTAGATTTTGAGGGATGTTAGCTTTGAGGACAGCCTCAGTGGTAATACTAGGATTAAGTAAAACTGATTAACATAAAGGCACTCAACCTGGGCATCCTTGTGGCTTTTGAAACAGGAGGAGTATCACCAAGTGGCATTTCGAATATCTTCTCGGAAATGTTTGAAATCCCCAATCCTCCCTGTGCGCTGTGCCCGGCACAAGGCAAGAGCCTCTTCCCTTCTTCCGTTTTTATCTTTCCCTGGTCTTGAGGCGCCTCCTGCTCTTTGCTCTGTGGCTACTTTTCTACCCACCCACCCAGCTACCAATTAACCAGCTCTCAGATTGTGGGGAAATAAGGGAACCTGTGGGTCCCTGGGGCTTGAACACCGCTCCCAGGTGCGTGCGCCCACTCAGATGCGTCAAATCCTTCTCTCGGGGGCCCTAGGAGGTGAGCTGTGCCCTGCGTTTCCTACCTTCCAGAGAAGAGTGCCAGCCTTGGCGATGACGTGTTGTGCCCCCATGGATTTGACGCAGGACAGCCCAAGTGACTCGGTTGTACTCACAGTGCAGCAAGATCTAAGATGCAAAATGATCTTTCTTCCCTTCATGTGTTACCATCTCTGAAATCAAAGTATGCCTTCTAATAACTATGCATATTTTAGCTAGTGGATTACCAGCCCTCCCCTTCCCCACCCTGCCTTCATCTCATATGAGATCGATGCCGTTTCTTACCGTCAGTGGTGTCAAAAACTTGAGAAATGATGCACATGCTGTGGCTTAGGGACTGTGCTGAGGATTTATGTGCATGATTGGGCTTAGTCTTTCTAACTACCCTTTGAGATAGGTCCTGTTTTTATCCTCATTTAACCACTAGAGAAACTGAGTTCCCAAGCAGGGCTGTGATTTGACCAAAGTTGCTTGGTTTGTCAGTGCCAAGCAGAAATTCAAACCCAGGCAGCTCTGTCCGATTCCAGAACTATGCTTTTACCCAGCGCATTATACAGTTTCCTTATTAGTTCCGACGAATAGTTTTGAAGGGAGGCTCATTCTACTGTGGTTTTTATGGTATATCCGAGATGAAAAAGAAGACCCCTTGCTCCCTATTGCCTTCTCCCAAAGGGCACCGAGCCCAGGCACCAAGCAACATGCAAGTTGCAAAGTGGCCACAAGATGGCGCTTTCGATCTTTCTCCTTAGTGTGATCTCAGGGCCCCGACTTCCTTTCCAGGTCTTTCTGGTAAACCACAGAGATGTTTAGTGGAGCTGCTGCTTGGTGGTTTTCAGAAGAATTATGGCCTTGCAGTCTTTGGAAAAGGAACAGGCCATAGTAGGGGTTGGCTGCCATGAGGGGTGTGTGCACGGAGAAGTGGCACTGTGTGGACCAAACTGTGTTCAATTCCCAGACCGTAGTTTGACACCAGTGGTTGGTCATTTCATACTAAGCCTTTTCTCCATAGCTCGATTTCTCAGTGTAAAATTCTGCGAGTTCACTCAAGAATCTGTTTTGTGAAAAGGAATGAGTTAGGTATTTGGGTGTCCCTTTAAGAGCGTTCGAGAAATCTCAAGCCAGAGGCTTCCTGAACTTTCTCCCTCTTATCACGCAACGCCCTGTGCTGAGGAGGTTGCTGTGGGCTGGGCAGTGGGGCACATGCTGAGGGGGTCCTCCCCTAGGCTCAGGCACGTACCTGGGTGTGGGAGGGATGCGGACCACCCTTCAGGGTCAGCTTTCCTATGCCTTGGGTGAATGAATGTCACAGTCTTAGGGCCAGCATGTCCTGGGGGCTAGGGACACAGAAACTTCCGGTCAAGTGTGGATGACAGTGAACCACTGGGTAGAATAAATGTTCTAAAGGAAGAACCTGGAAGGGCTCAGGTCCAGGAAGTTTTGTCTCAGCACACTAGCCCCAAGTGACCTGTTTCTTTGCTCTCTCTCCTCCCACCAGGTGTAAAACACCTACTGTGTGCCAGGCATTCACCAGGGACTGGGAATTCAGAGCCAAAACCTATTCGCTGTTGTCAGCGTTCCTATAGCCTAGTTGGAGAGATGAACGTACCTAGAAAAATGCTATTTAATGTGGCAATGCTGAGGAGTGGTGGAATAGGCTCAGACAGGCCTGAGTTGACATCCTGGCATGGCTGTTTGGTACCTGGGTGTCCTTATGCAAGTGATTGAATCGCCATCAGACTCAGTTTTCTTGTTTATATATCTTGTTTTTTTAATATATATATATTTATAAACAAAGATGGCAGTATAGATGTCAAAGCCTATTTCATAGAGTTGGTGTGAAGACTAAATGAGAACTTGTCTAAGGCACCTTGCCCCGAGCTTAACACAGGGTGATGCAAAGTCTCAGTGATTTCCCCATCCTCTATGGATTTGCAAATGTCTGAAAGCTCAGAGGCAGAATTGATACACTGGGTGATAGAATGTGAATTCAAAGCACTTCCCAAAGGTTGGAGTGATAGGGAAGAAATCAGATTAAATTTAGGGGCACAAATGTAAAGTTGTAGGCTTAGGTTCAAAGGATCATTGCCAGACAAGATTGGAGTGGAGGTGTGTGTGGCATGAGCCTCTGCCCTGGTGTGACAAGCCCTCTGGATCAGTTCGGTGCCTGTGTGACGGATGTGACCGCATGGCTGAGAACACGAGCACAGACTCAAGTGGGGTGAATAAGAATACTGTGCCCAGACAAAGGAAATGAGCCACCGCCACAGAGGACGGGGTTTGGGAGGGTGACCTGGGAGGCCGAGGGCCTGGAAGCTGTCACCTGAGATGGCTGAGAAGACAGCAGGTTAGTCCGGAGAACTTTGCTTCCCTCAACATATGCAGAATCAACAGGATTGGTATCTTAGTAGCTATAAAGGGACTGAAGGATGTGCTTTCTCTCCTAACTTTTTTGGCTTATAACAATTCTTTGGCTGTAACCAATGTGAATACTTAGGCGTGTCAGACATGTCCCAGCATGGCCTCTGCCTTCTGAACGCACCAAGGGCTGGCACCTGAAAAAGGTATTGTGCTACCTCTCTGTAGCTTGGGAGATGGAACTCAGAAAGCATCTTTTAGCGTCCTGATGAAATTTGAACACTTTTTAGCACTTGGACTTTTCCAACCATGGAGTGCTTTCTGAGTCGTGAAGCTCCTGTTACTGGAAGTATTCAAGCTGCCTCTGGGTGTCCTGCCTGGCATTGTCTAAGGCAGGAATTACTCACACAGGGTCCAAGGAACCATAGGATGACTTTAGGGGAGTCCAGGAATCTCCTGGAATTGTTTGCAAAATATTCTGTGTCTTTTTTTTCAGGGAAAAGAAATGAGAGCATCCATCAGCTTTTCAAGGGGGCCCAGAGTTCAAAAGCAGTTTAAAAAATTCACAACATCAAGGAAATTTTTCTATTAAGTACAAGGTGGGACTAGATTCTAAGGTATTTCTCCTCCAGGTTTAAGATTCTTTGGATTATTAAATATGTTCTTGTGAGTAACATGAATTTATTGTTACTTTTAACTGTCATTTACTGTGTGTTTATTATGTGTTACACAAAATTTTACATGTTCTGCTGAAATGATCTCATTTAGTGTCTCAAAAAAATTCTTTTGAGATTAAGCACCATTATTATTCCTATTTTACAAGAATGAAACTGAGGCATGGAAGTTTGCCTAAGGACACAAAAGATTCCACATTCTTCTGTTGGTAGACAGGTGCCTCAAGTTTGGCCTTTTTATGCCTAATAAATATAATGTTAATCCAGGTCAATGTAGGATATAAAACTATAGTTTCTCTTGGAAATTTTAAAGACAGGATGATAATAATGATAAACAACTACCATTTATTGACTGCTTCCTTTCTGTGTTGAGACAGTCCTCTCATTTAATATTCACTGCAGCTGTAAAGTTGGGACTGGGAGAAATTAAGTAACTTGCCCATGGTCACTAGGCTTTTAAGGGGAGGAGCCAGGAGAGCTCTGCAGACACTTGGGGGCGGGACATTGAGCTGGGGGTCCGGCCCCTTCTGGGTATCTATTCCCACGAGGAGCTGTTTGAATAGACTTCCAGAGAAGTGCGGAAAACCCCTTAGCATCTGGGATGGGGTAGGCTGCCAGGGAAGACAGTCAAGTGCTGGCCCAGGGGCCAAACAGAGAGAGGGAAAAAGAGCCAGAGAGCCTGAAGGGCTCAGGTGCCACCCCAGAGCTGCCTTGGCTCCCAGGGGCTCAGAGAGGCTGTGGCACGAGCAGGGTCCCTGCGGCCTGCGTCAGGGTCTCTGCCCTCTCTCCCACACCAGCGAAGGGAGCAAGTGAGCAGCCTGGCTGTGGCCTCAGTCCGTGGTCAGGTGGGGGAGGGAGCTGTGCCTGTGGGGCTCCGTGGATCCCCCCAGCTCCCCAATGTGCCCCCTCAAATTGGAATACCATGTCAAAGGCCTGTATCGCATTACCACTCCTCTGAAGTGGCTAACCCCCACCTAAAGCCCATGCCAACCAAATTGTCAAGGAAAGATTTTCTTCAGTCCTCTTGGAAGTGCAGCTGCTTGGCTGGCTTTTGTTCTCTTGAAACCAGAACCTGACACTTTAATTGCCTGGGCATCTCCTGCAGACACACACATGGAGAGGGGAGTAGTGTTGTTGGTTTGGGTTCTTATTCAACAGATGGGTCTTCCGTGTGCCACGCACCCCCCGTTGAACAATCCACTGGCATCAGACCCAATCTTGTCCAGCAGGGAAGGCAGGCCAGGGTGGGGCAGGGAAAACTGGGAGATAACATAGAGTAGGGTGCTCTGTGGGGTTGAAGAGTTACCATTACTTCCAAAGGGCCCAAACTCATTAGGAATGGGTCATCCGAGGGGAGAAGGACTCATCATTCCTTAGATACCGCACAATCTCCCACCTGTGTACTTTTCTGTCGGGCCCTGTAAGTGGGGTGATCATATAGTACACCAGCCATACTAGGGCTCTTTTGAGAGCAAAAGGAAACTCTTCGTGATTACACTGGGACAACTACTGTAACCTGGGACTGTCCCAGGCAAACCAGGACATGTGGTCATCCTACCCAGGAGTGTCCACACAAAGATTTTTACACGCCCAGGGCGACTTGGTCACTGTAACCTTGGACAAATTGCTTAGCTTCTGTAAGCCTTAAGTTCTTCATCTGTAAAATGGGACTAACAGTTGAGTTTGGTGAGAAAGTTGCGGTTGTTGCTATTGTTTTTTAATTAAACTTTGCTTCCCTCAACATATGTGGAATCAACAGGATTGGTATCTTAGTAGCTATAAAGAACTGAAGGGTGTGCTTTCTCTCCTAACTTTCTTGGCTTATAACATTTTTTTGGCTATACCAATGCAATTACTTAGTCTGTCTTTGCAGGCCATTATTTCAGTGGGAAAAGCCTTTGTAATTTAGAAATGATTCTTATTTGAGGGCTGCCTTTGTATAACAATGGGTTGAAAGAAAGAGCCTGTTACTTTACCTTCCCGTTTGCTCTGGGGAATAACTTTGAATATTAGGCGAGTTTCATCTGCCTCCAATTAGACATGCGAACCCTCATCCTGGAGTAGCAGTTCTGTCCTCATTGTGCAGTGGGGTGGTTATTTTGGATCCAGCTTTGAATTAATTTTTAACCAACATCTTGATGTTTTCAACTTGTTTCTAACTAAAGCATTGGGTTGGATTTGATGACATCGTAGTCATTTTGCTTATTTAATTTGTTTGGTGTTAGGGGAAGCCTCTTGGCTGCTTCTACTCCAGCAGAGTCTGTGTCTAGCAAAGGTGGGCCAGACAGCAGTTTCACAGTTGCAGGGCTTGCTTTGTTGGATCAGGGGAGAAGCTGAGAGGAGCATGTGGTTTCTGCCATCTTTGGACTGTGAAAAGAAAACTAGACACTGCGACACAAACCTGGCTAAGGTTTGTCTGTGGCCGGACACACTGTCTGTGTGTCCTCGTTACCTGGAGGATTGATCTCCATTCAGTGAACAGGAGGTAGCCTGGAGTCAGGCCCTGGGAGCTGCAGCTTGAAAGCACAGTGGGGTGTCCTGTGGGCTGGGGTGGCGGGAACTGTAAGAGGATGCTTACTTCAGACAGCAAAAACCTGCCGGGAGCCCGACGTACGGGGGATTGAACCTTGTCTCTACCGCCTGCTCGCTGAGTGAATGTGGGTTCCTCATCTGTAAAATGGAGCTGTGATAGGGCCCCGTGCTGCGGTTGTCGCAAGATTCGATGAGGTAAGGCAGTAAGGCCCTCTGCACAGGGCCTGGCTGGCAGTAACCGGTCACTGCTGTCCCCAGTGTCATGCAGCCTCCAGAGCGTGGGAGCCCTTGCCGAAAGTGCTCTTTGCCGCCCCTTGGTGGCGAGGCTCAGCGTGGTCTAGTACAGAGGAAGTTGGGAGATGTCACCTTGAAATCCAGAACATTGCTTGGGGTTTTATTGCTTTCCTGATGACCTCCAAGGAAAACAGGAGGAGAGGAAAACACTCCAGGGGCTCTAAAAGCAGCTCGATTGTCTTCCTTGTGTGGGAGGTTGAGCAGGAAAGGCTGTGTGGGCCTCCTTGCCGGTGAGGTTGGGGAGGCCCCAGCCACGGTTTGCTGGCGGGACAGGCAGGAGATGGTGATGGGGGAGAGGAAGGGATCTGGAAGAGATGGCAGTGGGCTGGGGCTGGCCTGGTCTCCCTGGACGTCCACCTGGTAATGGCCAACACTCCTGCTTTTCTGCCCTTGGCACTCTGCCTCGGCCGGCCTGTCTCGGCTAGTGGACACACAGCCGGCCACAGGCTGTGTCAGAGCCAGGCTGGGATCAGCACTGTGTTTTGTTGCCTGATAACAACTCGCGATTTGCCATGACCCACCCCTCCCCACCCCCCGCCCAGTACTGACGGTGGTCTTGATCAGAGGTCCCCTGCCCTGAGCCTGGGTGAGGTGCCCCTTTGGGGGTGTCCCCAGAGCCTGCTGTGTGTCTCTCAATTAGACCAATAGGCAGCTTCTTTGCCTCCCTTGTAGACTGAGTTTCTGGAGGGGCCACCCCCCAGCAGCCAGCGCAGTGTGTGGCACACAGCCAGTGTCTAATAGTGGTACAGTGGCTGGGAGAGTGAGTGACTGGACTCTGCCCTTGACGAGAAGGGACCAACCTGACCAAATCTCTCTGCCCCGTGGTGCTCAGCACGGAGCTTTGCATGCAGTAGTAGCTCAGGAATGAGTGAAGAAAGCATGTTCTCGGGGAGCTCCTTAAGATCCTATTAATAATATTAATTGATTAATTGATCGTGTTTGATTACTTTGTACATGTTATCATAGGTTCTGAGAGATTTTTACAGAGAAGCATAAGGCACAGTCCCTGGCTTCTAAGAATGTATCTTGCTAGATGCTCAAGTTGAAATAAAACTGTTAAATTGTAGTGCAAGTTGTGTAATAATTCAAGGCAAAAATGAGTCTTCCAGACGGGTGTTGGAGTCGATACTGGACAGAGGGCCGGCTTCGTGGGCTCGCCACCTGTCAGGTGTACAGGGCCTGTCTGGAAAGGGCACCACGCTTGGCTTAAATCTCTGCTGTTGCCACCTTGCAATTCCTAATAACTTTTGAACGGGGCCCTGCATCTATTTTTGCACCAGTCCCCGCGAACTGTGCAGCCAGTCCTGAAGCAAGGTCGGGGCGGCCAGGAGAAGCTCCATGTGGAGGGGGTCTGGCGAGATGGAGGAGATGAGCGGCAGGGCCAGGCTGGGGCTCTCAAGGACAATGGCCATCCTGGTGGCAGGCCTGCTGCAGCACGGAGGCCTGCCCAGGACACGCCCGTGGGAAGTCAGGGGCAGTGGCGTTTGGATCCGAAGCATGCCTGTCTGTGAGGAAGTGGTGGCTCCGGAGGTGGGGCCCACACGTGGGCTGGGTCTGCCCTGTGTGCGAAGGAGCAAGCTCACCCCAGCCCAGGGAAGCCCTCGAGAGCCACGACCGCAGGTCCCACGTGGGAAGGCCACCTGGCCTTGATTTGCTGCTGTACAATCACTCCCCTGTCTGGACTCTGGCAGGTGGACACTTCATAGGGCTCCTGGGAAACCCAGAGGAGGAAAACATGGGAAATGGCTCTGTAACCTCAGAAAAGGGGAGTCTTCCCTGGAGCCTGGCACAGTTGTTCCTGTTATTAGTAATCCAGTCTGTGCCGTGGGAGGTCAGGGAAGGGAGGGACCATCTGGGCCAGCGGAGCTGGAGGAGGTGGGCTGGCACTGGAGCCCAGGGCAGGCAGAGGAGAGCCTGAGCAAGGACAAGAAGAGTGTGGCATGTTTACAGTGAGCAGAAGGGGTGAGGGGAGCCAGAAACTCGCCCGGTGCAGAGCATCCTCCTGGAATGTGCTCTGCCCTGGGCTCTCCCACTCTGTTCTGTCTGTCTCTGGGCTTCCCTGTCCAGACTACCTTCTTTCTCTATAACGAAGGGAACGGCGGGACCAACCCTGGGCATTCACAGTCTCCAGCGCAGCATGGCTTCAGTGTGCCCCCTCCTCCACCCCTAGGCAGAAAGGCTGCCAGGCCCAACCATTGGACAGTGTGAGGAGTGGTCGCTTTGTAACCGTGGACAACTTTCTTAACCTCTCTGATCCTCAGTAACTTCAGGAATACATGTGTTTACACTTGGAACTGCCAGGAGGAAATAGGACCATGATAAGAAAGGGTTTGCAGTAGTACCCTGCTGGGGACACACTAGGACAGGGTGTGCGCTGTGTGTCCTTGTGAGTGTGGGCAGCGCCAGCCTCTCAGGACACTGTCAGAGGAGGTGATGGGGATATGGGGGACTGGCTCCTGGCTGCTAGCATAGCACTTAGGTTGGAGGTGTGTCCCCTTGAACAGTCCTGCTGGGTGTGGGGGACCCAGGGTAGGGACAGAGGGAGCTGTTTTAGGGCCTGGCTGACTTAGGATACAGTGAGACAGACAGGGCTGTGGGTAGTTTGTGCGAAGTGCAAAGTGGCCTGGTCTTGGGAACATGAAAATAGCTCCCGTGTACCAAGTGCTCCCGTGCTCTGGTGTCCTAAGTGCTTTACACGGATGACCTTGCTTGGTCCCCACAGCACCAGGAGGTGGGCATTACTGTCATGTCCATCTGAGCCTCAGCATCTCCCAGCTGTGGCTCCCAGGCAGCCTGGCTCCAAAGCCACACAGTCTCCCGGGGTGGGCACTTTCTGCCTTCCCTGACCCCCTTGCCATCTTGGGGCCCTGGCCCCCGGGCATCTTGGCTGGCCCCATCTCCTGCCTTCTGTGAATGGGGACTGCAGTGTGACCACATGCGTGACCTGCCCATTCCCATCAACCCGCAGCAGGTGTGGGAACTGGGTGGGGAAGGAGCCTTAGTCTGGCTTCCTGTCTTCGGGATGTAATGACAGATAGCCCCATGCACTCCACAGAGGTGACGGTGGTGACAGGTATTTGGGATACACCAGTTTTCTTTCCCGATACATTTGTCCCTGTTTATTCAGGATGTGATAAACATTTTATTGTCAGCTTAATTAAATAGAAAAAAAAGTCAGTAGTCTAGAATTTTGGTACATTTCAAATATATTTTATTACTTTTCTCTTTGTCTTAGAAAGAATATGAAACCTGCATGCAGCACTAATGGTCTCTGACACGTACATAGCATATAACACAGCAGCACGACGCAGCGTGTGCGGAGGGGCAGGGTGTGGCGGGCGACCTTGAGTGCGTGTGTACAAAGGAAAGGCGCGCAGTCACTGCGCGGGATAGTTACATGGGGAGTCACGAATATATTGCTTCAGTCCTGCACGTTCCATTGTGGTGAGGGAAGGAAACATGCTTTGAAGGTTTCCCTTGTCAACAGCATGCGTGTCTGTAGCTGTGCAGTGCACATGTATTCATATATTTTTAAGTTTTCTCCTAAGGTTTTGCTAACAGAGTTGGGAACCTCACATGCTTCCGAAACATTAAATACTGAAGCAGTGAACCTTTCAGAAACGCTCAGGTTGGAGACAAGACCCCACACCTTCTGTGAGGATCATTTGCTATCACAGGATCTTGGAAACGTTTCCTGGAGTGTGTAAAAATTAACCAGGGGGGAATGAAGCACATTTTTCTGGCAACCAAACTTGAGTTCCTCAAATAACAGATGCAGAGAGACCTGCTCCTGCCTGCCCGGCTGCAGGGGCCACTGCGGAGTTACACTGAGGCTGTGGCCAACCACAAGCCCAGGAGGGCCCGTGGCAGCTGTGCCGAGGCGCCAGGACCTCCAAGCGGAAGCTAGGAACCGAGCAGTGCGCAGTGAAGTGTCTCAACCAAGCTCGCTGTTCCTCCCAGGCGCTTATAAAGCTCAGATGTATAGTGACGTATGGATAAATACAAAAAAGCATTTTTAAAAAAGGAAAGGCATGAGTTTCCCCCCTTTTGGTAAAAAGCAGCCTGTGATGAAGTCTGGAGCACAAGAGAGACGGGTCTCACATCTGGAAGCCTTTCGCACACAGCTATAAAATGTAAAAACTGACCCTTGATAAAAAGTGCTTCATAACAATATAGACTTTGTGTCTTATGCCTGTGAGAAAGAAAGGTTTTTTGAAATCTGCAAAGTCCTTTGCTCAAGTCTCCCAACTGGTCTGGAGTTTTCCTATCAGAGATTTTTCACCCTATTCTTCGTAGACCCTGGGAAGAGAAAACACACGTGTGAGCGGCTCAGGACACAGGGCAGACGACTCCCAAGCTGCTGGCTCGGGCATCACCCTCATCTGCAGAGGGTGCCCCTCTCCCAGGACTGTAGGGGGAGGGACTTCTCTGAGGACTAGAGCACAGGGACCGCAAACACACACACTTGCCCGGCTTTGTCCCTTCTGACCATCTTCTACCTCTGCAATCTCATTTTACCCTCAAAGCCCCTTGGAGCAAACCCTCTTTGCACGTGAGGAAACTGAGGCACCACAGACTCAGGATGTTCCCCGTGGCCATGGGCTGTCTGTCAGTGGCGGGAACGAGAAGTCTTTCTCTGGCATGGTGGGCCGCTCCCGCATCTCTCTACAGAAAATAGCAGGGCCGTGGAGGCATTCTCTCCCTTGACTTAGGCTTGTATCTTTGTATTTTGCCCAAAGAATACATGTCCTCCAGAAAAATGCGGGTTCTAGAAGCTGCTGCCTGCGGACAGAGACAGTGGTAGCGGGGCTGGGCTGTGCTGCTCCACCTCTGCCGCCCGGCCTGCATCTGCCTGCCCCACCCCGCGCCGCTCAAGCGGTCTCCAGGGCTGCACTGGGGCCACGCTTCACACTCAGCCAGCCAGTCAAGGGACATTTACCGGGGACGAAGGGGAGGACAAGGGCATGTCCCCTTCCTCTCCCAGGACACCCCAGCACTCCAAGAAAGAGGGGGGACTAATGAAATGAGGGCAAGCCTGGCATGTCTTTCATCATTGGAGTTTGTAGAAATAAAAGAGAGCAGGGTGGTGTTTAGACCCGAGCGTGTCTCTTGTTCCAAGCTGCAGCCCAGGTTTGGGGGGAGCCGGGTGGGCAAAAGGTTTGAGCATCTCCCCACAGTCAGATTAAGGTGTCCTCACCCTCCTCTGTGTGAGGCCCTGGGGTCAGCCTTGTTCCACTTTTGATGCCACAAGGCCTGGAGGGTGACAGAGAGTGGGCAGAGCAGGCCCTGCTTTTGCCACGTGAGCTGCCTGGCCTGCCCAGGCAGAGGGTTCATTGCCATCAGATGGACAGAAAATAATCTCTCACCTCATCACTTTCTATTTCAAGCAACTGCAGAAGAGGCAGTTTTGGAGGCAGCAAAAAAAGGCTTAGGTACAGGGGTTGTGCCGCGTACTGGCTGCAGGAGGGCTGGGCCAGGTGATGGGGAGGGCACTGCAGGCACCCACTGTGGCTGTGCCTGCCGTGCTGGGGAGGGGGTAGTGGCACTGGGAGGCCACTTTCTTGCCCTGGCTTTGCCCTGTAATCCCAGGCAAGTCATTCCCCGCTCCCACTTAGCCTTGGTTTCCCCCTTTGCAGGATGGAGCCCCTCATCCGGCCCCCATAGGTCTTGCTCGCTGTGTACCCTTCTCCTTCCTCCACCCTGGGTTCTGTATTCTCTCTCTCTCTCTCTCTCTCTCTCTCTCTCTCTCTCTCTCTGCAAAGAGGACTTCAAACAGTTCCTTGGCACCAGCTCCTGGGGAAATCACCTACGTGTGTGTGTGTGCATGTGTTCACGCACTTCCCCGGTCCTGCTACCCAAGTAAAGGTGTAAATAGGCCCTGAGCCTTTGAGGAGTGGGCCTGATCCAGGACAGGCTCCTCTTCACGTGATATGGAGGACCCAGGAAGTGGCCTCCCCCTCTGAGGCCAGACATAGGAACCCAGGGGACCAGAACTGGGAAGCCACCTTTTAACTATGGGAAAACAGAGCCCGGTGAGCACAGGAGTCTCGTCCAGGGCTGGTCATCTCACCACTCTTGCCTCCCTTGGTTAAGAGTGGCTCTGATTTTAAAAGGCCAAACGCAAGGTGCCTTCCAGTACCTGTGAAGAGAAGAGTTTATCAGGTTTCTGGGCAGCAGGGGGAGTGGGGCACCTTGGAGAGGCGGTATGTTGTTGGCAAGTCATCCTCATCAGCTTGTGGATGTACCCACAGTTTTATAGTTAACACACACAGTCACTTAAGTCATCACATTTCACCCCATAAGAACCACAGGAGACAGCCACGCCAGTTGCTTACCCAGCCATTTGACAGCTTAAGTGACTTAAATAAAAAGAGGAATTAAGACTACGATGTAAATGTTAGAATGAGACAGACTTCAGTTTACAAAAGGATAAACCTGCAGTGCTTCCAACTGTACAAGAGAGCCTGCTTTGTTAAGTGGTGAGTTCCTTGTCCCTGGGGGTATGTAAGCAGTGTCTGGGCATCTGCTTGCTGTAGATAATGTGCTATGTGGTCACCTGTTAGATGGTGTTAGATGACCTGGTTTGGTGGGGGTCCCTTCCCATCCTGAGAGCCACAGCTGGGCTCTGGCGGAAGGTGGGAAGGAAGGCAAGAAGAGGCGGGGCGTACCTGCGCTTCTCATTCCAGGCGTTGTACCACTTGATGAACCGCTTGGTGCTCTGCAGCTTGGGGTGCAGGCAGTGCTCCTGCCCTCGGTACCGGGACATGCTCTTGGTGGTGATGCTGAAATGGAGTGGGACAGGTGCAGGCTTGAGGAGCCTGAAACAGCCCTTCATGTGGCCCGTGGGTGGCCCTGGGCTGAATCAGAGACCGTGGCTTCCTCCTGGCTCTCGAGGGAACCTACCTATGTGCTCATTCCCTGGATGGCTCTCTGGAAGGTTCTGGGTGTCCCCGTATTCTCTGACGCCACATTAGGGTCTAACCCTGTATGGAGAGAGCAGCCCTCACCTTTCCCCTCCGAGCCCTCAGAGTCTGGGATAGTCTGTCACCCCCATGTGGTGTGTCGTCTCCAGGGCTTGGACCTCTCTTGGGGAACAAGGGTCAGGGGACTCTTGCTTGGAATCAAGCGGTAAAAAGAGCCAATGCCAGCAAGGCACATGTGCCGAGACCTCTGTCCTTGGATTTGAGGAGCTCCACAGTAGGCTCCGACACGCCCCACAGGTGCTCTGGTCCGTGTCTGCTCAATTCCAGGTCCCCTAACCCTGCGCACATCGCCCGAGGCTGGGCATTCGCTGATCTGGAAGCAAAGTCTTGTTGGCCTTGAAGCTCGTTTTGATTCTTGAGTGTCAGGTCCCCGTTATCTCACCCTCAGGCAGAAAATAAGACCTCTTTTCTCCATGGCCTGAACATCTCAGGCCTCTATCAGCCAATGTTCCAACACCCAGTGGAGGCCTGGCCATGTTGCAGAGAAGCAGGGTAACACTGTACAGAGAACAGGGGCCCGGGACTGAAGCCCGCGTTTGGCTGTGGGACCTTGGGTAACCTCTCTGAATCCAGTTTGCCCATCTACAAAATGGGTACAATAACAGGTCCCATCTCATGGCGTTATTGGGATGACCAAAGCATATAATCTATGCAGAGTGCCCCACATGTGGTAGAAACACAACGAATAGTTACTGTTATTAGTAATTAGTCATGGAAGGTGAGATGGCCAAGGAGAAAGAGTAGCCTTAGTGTGTGAGCTCGGGCCTGGCAAGGGAGGCAAACCTGCTGCCCAGGGCTGCTGCGCCCCTCTCAGCCAGGACTGGGCCACAGGGGTGGCAGGAGTCGGCAGAAGCTTCTGGGTGAGGGAGGAAGGAAGGCGTTTCAAGGGGGCTTGGAAAAGTGTAAGGTGAGAGGTGAGGATGCCACTTCCTGAGGGGTCACAGTCAAACAAGGTATAATGGTAGACTGGAGTGTTAGAATGGGCTTGGGGGGCAAAGAGGGGAGATTGGGGGTAAGAGTGGAAAGCATGGGAATTGAGGGAGAGAGGTTAGCCTACAGGCACTAAATTTAAAGTGTCAGGGCTCATGGGCCAAGTTCTAGAAGGGGGAAGGATTGCTGTGACCTCAGTCTCCCAGTTGATGGGGGGAGAAAATCAGATCTTGCCACCAGAATGGGAGTAGAATGTTTCTGGGCAACCTGTTCTATTCCCTTCTCTATGCTCTGAATTTCTGGGGCCCTAAGCTCCCGGGGGCAGGGATGGGCCTTCTGCTGATGTCAGGTGACTGGACACTGCCATCAGTGGACCCCTCCTCTGGGCCTTGAGTATGGGCCAGGCTTCAGAGTGTGCCATTGTACCCAGTCACCCTGCAGGAATTTAGCAAATGCTTTTCTCTCTGCCTACTAGGCTGCTTTTGCACTCTGAAGGAAAGGACATGGCAATGTTGATAAAAGCCCGCTTCTCAGTTAGTCAGCATGCAGGCTGAGCGTCTGAAATCCTGAAGGTCAGGGAGAGCAGGAAGGGATGCCGGCCTCCCAGCACAGTGCTCAAATGCCGCGTCAGATGACCGGGATTATGGAAATCAGTTGTGGAGTGCACACAGCAGGATTTGTGACCCCAGCAGCTATCAGAAATTCTGAGACCTCTCCTCAGCAGTTGTGGGGTGCCGAGGGTTTTAGTGAGAGTGCTGTGGACATATGACACAAAGTGCCCTCTCTAGGATCTGGACTCTCCCGGACCCTCTTGGGTGCAAGGACTCCCACTTGCAGCTTGTGCTGCTCCCCTCTGCCCCCATACCTCCAGCCTCAGCAGGGATTTCTGGTGACTCAGGGTGAGCTGGAAAACTTGCTTTTGTTCAGCCTTTGTGGCTGAAAACCTGCTTTGGCAAAAAGTGCTGGCCCCTTGTCTGAGGTTGAGAGTTTTAGGATCTTGGGAAGGGAGAGGAGCTTCCAGCCCTTCAGGGGTGGGGTGGGGGTTGAAGGTTTAGGAGGGGGCGAATATGTGCTGATCTCATGGGGCTCCTGCAGGTTTTTGCAAGGCTACATAAAGCCTTCTCATGCACTTGCCTGGCTGCAGTTTTCCTCTGTATTTGGGACAGTTTAGCCAGGGAAAGAGCAAGCCTCTTTATCAAGGGCTCCATCCTTTTGGGGTACCACTGTGCCCCAGACCCTGCTTTCTCCACCTGCAAGATCTCAGAAACTCGCTGGGTATATGGGGTGTTTTTCAGCCCTTACAGGAGTGAACTTTAACTTGCAATACCTCCCGTCATTCTCAGCCCCCAGCCCGGAAGGCTGGAGGGGCTCTCCCAGCTTATTTGACCCCTGGACCCCACCAAAAAAATTTTCAGCTTGTTTTGTGTACTTGGCCTGAAAGGCAAGGGGCAGGGACAAGGAGGTGAATTTAGGTGCCTGTGAAGGAAGGGCGGTGGGGTCAGCTCAGGCCAGTGGCTTTCAGAATGCCCCTAACTTCAGCCTGACTGTGTGGCTCCAGGCAGGGGTGTGGATGCTGGTGGGGGTGCGGCCTGCCTTCACAGACACCCTGAAGGCCTTTGGGCCGCAGGGCCAGCTGCTGGAAGGCACTTGCCCAGACTGAGAATAAAGTGTGTCCTGTTTCTGGGGGAGGGGAAGAGGGGCCAATGGTCCGTGGCAAATATTTGGTAGCTGCTTTGCCAAGGGCTCCCTTCCTGGCCAAGAGAGAACTGACAGGGAAACAGCAGTGCTGGCCTCAAGTGGTTAATTGGGAAGGCAGAGGCGCAAGGAAACTCAGTGTTCTCTGCCCCAGTTTTTAAAACATTCCCCACATCCCCAGCGCGCAGGGCTCGGGCCACCCGGCACATTAACCCCAGCAGAGCACTTTCCCCTGGACTGCTCAGGACCTAGGAGCCGTAGGAGTTCAGCTGGCGAGGGAAGAGCCCAGTGCTCTCAGAACGAATCTCCGGGAGCCAAAAACCTGCGGCCCACTGGTCTCTGACTGGGAAAAGGCTCTGGAGGGAGAGTCAGGATTTAAGATGATGTCTGCATCAATCCTCTGTCCAGCGATGGGAGGCAGCCGCTTCACAATTCGGCGGCGACGTGAGCGCGTTCTAAGTCCGCGCACCAAGCCATTTAACCCTTGCTGACCCTACCCGTCCGACTGACTCCTAGCATGGCATGGGACAGTGACCCCCTTTCCAGACTGCCTTCCAAAGTATAGCGCCAGCGTGCAAAGGACTCTGAGCAGTGACCAAGGCTTCGCCAAGCCCTTGCCAAAGGCCGAGAGAAATGTTAGCCCAACCCAGCCCCTGCCAGCACCCGGTTAAGAGCAGCACATTCAATGTGAGGAGCCAGAACTCACATAACCATTTTCTCCTCGCAGTGCGGGTACTTTGGCTTCATTTCCAGCTTCTTCACGTCGCTGTAGCGGATCTTGGGCCCCTTCCGAGAGCACTTGCACTTGGACCCTGCGGGAGAGCGCGCGGGGACCGCTCAGTTGCCTGAAGGGTCTCCTGCCCCTCCACCGCCTTCTGTACTCACCCACACCCCCCAGGGGCCCAGGATATCCAGAAGTTGGCCTTTGAGTTCCCCAGGACTGGACGGGAAGGCGACAAGGGGCCTCCCGGCACTCACCGTCCACACGCGAGGCGCACAGCGCCAGGAGCAGCAGGAGCAGCACAGCCGCCAGGAGCCTCATGCTGGCCGGAGGGACGCGGTGCGGGAGCAGGGACTCGGGGAGGGCACCGCCCCTCTGAGCGGTGGCCCGGAGATGCTGCTCGCCTAGGGTATCTGGAGCGCGCTCTGCTGGGCTCCCGCGCTGCGCCGTCGGGGGTGCCGGGGCTGTCTGGCGCTGCGCTGCGCTCTGCCTCCCTCGCGCTCTCGCACAGCCTCCCTCCGCCCGCCCTGGCCTCTTTTAAATCCGCTCCTGCCCTCGCAGCGAGCGAGCTCATTAATATGCAGAACCACTCGGTGACTCACAGAGATTTCTCAATGTGATGGGGGGAGGAGACCTTCCCAGCCCGCCCGCCCGCTGGGACGGACTGTGATCACACGGCCACGCGCACACACGCACACCCGCCACCCTCCCGCTCTCGCGCCTTGCTCTCCCTCACACACTTGCTCACCCGGGCTGCAGCCCACACACTCCCAGCGCCGGCTCTGCCTTGGGGAGCCCCGACGGTGGGGAAGCTTTCTTACTCCCGTGGGGCCCTTTCTGGCCACACGGGCCAATGGTTCTGAGAGGCTGGGAGACCCAGGCCCCCGGCCCAGAGCTCAGGGAAGGCCTGAAAGTATTTTGGGGCAGGTGCCAAGCGTGCGTGCCAGCAGGCTTGACCCCTAGGGTGTGGGCAGTCTTTATTGGGCCAGCAGCCCTGGTGGCCAGAGCACAATGCCGGGTCTGGACAGGGGTTTGTCATAGATTGTACAGCAGCAAAGCCATTGCCTGCGATCACTGGAACTGACTCAGAGAACGGGGAGTTTGGGTCACTCCCAGAGGAAGGCTACCTCAAGTGAGTGTGTGGCCTGGTGGCTGTGCAAGCATCTAGGGAGTGGGGAGAGCCAGGGGGACTCCTGATTGTCACACTGTTCTCTGAGGCCAGGCAGAGGCCCAGTAGGGAGCGACAACAATATTAAGCATCTGGATGAAGGTCCTCACGTGTTCCAGACATTGTGCCAGGCTGTGTGGTGTCCTGGGGTGGGTCTATCCCTGGCAGCAGGAAGTCCTGCCCTACTACTTGCCAGTGCAAGCGACTTCACCATTCTAAGCCTCCGTTTCATCATCTGTAAAGTGCAGATGGTCACAGTGCCCGTCACAGGGTGTCTGTGAGAACTGCCGGAGATCATACATAGTGACCTGTACCCAGTGCCAGGAGATGTTACTGGTTGACATTATTATGATGTATATATTTTTACATATTATTTTGATTCTTACAAATTTATACTTTTCTTCCAAATTGGTACTTTTTATTTCTTTGTTTGACAGGCATGAAAACAGGCTCAGAGAGAAGAAATCACCTGCCCAAGGTCACAGAGCCAGGAAGCAGGTGAGTAGGCCAGGAGAGTCTGCTGTCTGTGTGACTGCAGAACTGAGACTTCTGTTCCTGGGCCACTCTGCTGCCTGTCGGCCTTCCTTTCTTGGTGCAGTGCTGCCTTGAGAAATCTAGAGGCAGGGGATGGAGCATCTCAGGCTCCTGGGGTCCCTGACTTGGCTCTCAGGCCAGAGCTCACCCAGCTCTGTGCTGTCAGCTTGGAAGCTCCCTGGGGCACAGGTGGCCAGTGGGGTGGGACGCAGTCTGCTGAAGGGCAGAGTGGGGAGAATCTGCCCTGTCTGTTCCTTCCAGGAGAGCCTTTGCTGCGCCATGAAGAGCAAGCAGTGCCTGCGCGTGCAGCTGTGCCTGTAGCTAAAGCAAGGCTGATGGCTGGACCTTTACATTTGTGCAGAAGAAGAGTGCGAGGGAGTGGTTTTGGGCATTTCTGTTAATTTTTTGAAATATAGAATTAGTTTTTCTTAATACAGAAAGAAGCAGCCTGTGTTTGTTTCAGAAAACTCAGAAAACACAAGTAGAAGAAACATAAAAAACACAAGCAATTCCACCCACTCAGAGATCTATACCAAGATGCTGGCGGTGTTATCTTTCCAAATCCTTCGCATGTGTGTGCACAAATGGGACCAGGCAGCAGGTGCTGTTCAGTAACCTGTGTGTTGTGCTGTGCATGTGATGAACATTGTTTCATGCAGCTAGTCTTGCTTCTGCAATAGCTCCCGTGGTGGCATCATTTGAGGCCGTGTGGTGTAGTGGCTGAGAGGTTGGTGTCTGCAGTCAAGCTGCGTGGATGTGAACCCTAGCTACTAGCTGTGTGGCTGTGGGCAAGTGACTTTTTTAGGAATTGGTGTTCTCATCTGTGAGGTGGAGATGATAATGGTACCTATAGCACAGGCAGAATTGAATGAGATGGTGCACGTGAAGCTTTTTTGTGGTTGCCGGCACAAAGTAAGTTTCAGTGAGTGATGACATTGTTATTATTGATAGCGTTACTTTGGGTGTAGAATATTCCATTGTACACATGTGCCATAATTAATTTAACTGACTACTCCCTGTAGGACATTTGGATTGTTTTCTACCGTATGCTCTTATAAGTAGTGCAGTGTAGCAAATATTCATGTAGCTCGATTTTGGGGTAGCTCTTTATAAATTGGATCAATTTTTAGAAATGAATCACTGGACCATGGGACATGCTTGTTTTTAAGGCTTTTTTTTTTTTTTTTTGAGACAGAGTCTCACTCTGTTGCCCTGGCTAGAGTACCTTGACATCAGCCTAGCTCACAGCAACCTCAAACTCTTGGGCTCAAGAGATCCTCCTGCCTCAGCCTCCCGAGTAGCTGGGACTACAGGTGCATACCACCACGCCCAGCTAATTTTTTCTATTTTGTGGAGAGATGAGATCTCACTCTTGGTCAGACTGGTCTCGAACTCCTGAGCTTAAAAGATCCGTCTGCCTCGGCGTCCCAGAGTGCTAGGATTACAGGCGTGAGCCACCG
>CAUYSK010062955.1:0-48111 GCA_963575035.1 Avahi laniger
GAGGAGGCTGAGCAGTACACTAGTCAAGGGGAAAGAGATCCAGGAAGGTGACATAAATTGTGGTATAAACTGATCCTGAATGACATCATAAAGGTTTAGAGCCAAGCCCTGAGTCCTTAAAAAATGAAAAAGTGGGGAGCATTGGAGAATATCAAATCATGCACCAGGCAGTTCTCAGAGAAGGGAAAAAAAAAAACAACCCAACAAGACAATTCTTGTAGGTTTCATCTGGGCATAAAATTCAAAAGTGTAACTAGTGGTCAAGGGGGCAGGATTATATCAGATTGATATAATGGAACACAGCAGCAAGACCAATCTCTGGAACATACTCTTGCTTTATATAGCTCCCTTCTTTTCTGTGAATAAATAAAAGCTGTTTGTGTGAGGGAAAAAAACAATCTTTAAAGGAAAAAATATTGATTTTTTTTCCCCAGTAAACTACGAGAAGCATCATTATTCTGAATTTCATCATGGCTTTGACAAGTGAGACAGAATGGAGGTGTGAAGGAGGAGGTAATGAGATAGAAAGGGAAAAGGAAGAGAAAGCATGAGAGAATGGAAAGAGAAGGAATAGAAAACATAAAAAGATAAAGAGAATGCTCTAGTAGGAGTCCTAACAGGTACCGTCAATTGCTTTAGTTTACCTGCATCTATGTAAGAGCACAATGTTACCTGGTTCTCACAAGGAGAGTGCTTTCCTTCCTCATGACAAATGTAATATGTGAAGAATTGAGGAAGAAAGTGGTGATGGTGATGGTGGAATTTGGAAAGCAGCCACAAGTCACAGGACGGATAGTTCTATTTCACGAAGCCAGAAAAGTCAGTGGCAAAAGTGGCCATGATTTTTCTCCCTTGGCATATTGCTGTCCTCCTTGGCTGCAAAAGATAACACTAGAAGTAGTTTTGCTATTATCAGAGAAGGCTTTGAAGTTTTATTTATAGAGATTGTTGCATTTATATGCCACCCACAAATAGCAATCTTATCTCCATTACCTCATTTCATCGTCAGAATAACTCTTTGAAATAGTTGGGGAAGGTCTTATCATTTGCCCTTTTGCTAAAAAAATAAAATTTGGTACAAAATGTTGTCAAAAGTTAATTGACTTATGAATTATTTAGAAGTGTGCTTTTTAATTTGCAGATATATGAGAGATTTTCCTGGATATACTATTTTGATTAATTTCTAATTTTAGTCTGTTATGGTCAGAGAATGCACTCCATATGATTTTGATTCTTTTAAATTCATACAAATGTATTATTGTCTTACTCGATGAATACACCATGTGAACCTGAAAAGAATGTGTATTCTTCAGTGGTTGAGTCCAGTGTTCTACATAAATTAATTAGATTTAAGTGAAGTACTGATTTATGTCTATTTGTTTTATCAATTACCAAAGGATAACTATTAAAATCTCTTACACAACTGTGAAATTGCCTAGTTATTGCTTTATCTCTATAAAGTTTTGTTTTATGTTTCATGTATCCCAAAAGTTTATAATTAGGTATATATATTTATAATTCATATGTGTTTCTGATACATTATCCCTTTTATCATAATGAAATATTTCTCTTTATCTCTAATAATATTATTTGTCTTGAAAACCATTTTATCACGTGTTAAAATAGTTACTTTAGTCTTCTTATTCTTCCACGGATACTTACCTTTTTCTATTCATATACTTTTAAACTATATGTATCTTCATATTTAAATTGCATCATCCTAGCCAGGATACAAGGTCTTACTTTTTTATCTATCAATAAAATCTCTGCTTTTTAGGTAGAGTATTTAGATCAGTGTTATTCAGTTTTGCCAAAATATAAAACTCTCCACTCTTTCAATGACACCATTTTAAAAATCAGAAAGTAAGCCTCAGACTAGGAGAAAATATTTGCAATACACATCTCAGATAGGATTATTTTGGGAATATGTAAAAAAGTCTTACAACTCAATAAAAAGACAAACAATCCAATCAGAAAAGAGGCAAACAATTTTAACAAACACTTACCAAAGAAGATACATGGATGGTAAGAAACTATACAAAAAGTTGCTTAACATCACTAGTCATTAGGGAAATGCAAATTAAAACCTTAATGAGATACCACTACATACTTACATACTCACTAGAATGTCTAAAATTAGAAAGAGTGGCAATATCTAGTGTTGGTAAAGATGTGGAAAAATTAGAACACTCATATTGCTGATGGAAATGTAAAATGTGACAATCCTTTTGGAAAATATTAATACTTTTGCAGTTATTTATATGGTTAAACATACTCTCACATACCATATGTACCAGCCATCCCATTCTTAGGTATTTATACAAGAGAAATGAAATCTTATGCCTACACACAAATGTTCATGGAAGCATTATTTATCACAGCTGAAAATTGGAAAATAACGCAAATGTCCGTTGACATATAATTGGAAACAAATCTAATTGTAACATACCATAAAATTGAATACTGCACATCATAAAAGGGAATCTACTGTTGATATACACAACAGTGCGAATCACAAAATGAATCACAAAAACATTATGCTGAGCACAAATCTCATTCAAAAGAATACTTACACTAAAATGCCATTCATATGACATTCCAGAAAACTCACAGCTAACCAGTGTGACAAAAAGCACATCAGTGGTTCCTTGGGCTAGAGGTGGGTGTAAGGATGGTGGGGAGAACTTTTGGATGATGAACATAGTCTATATCTTTATTATGGTGTTTACATTATTCTAGATGCATTTAACTGTACATTTGAAATGGATACGTTTTATTTCATGTAAATTACATTAGTAAAATTGATTTTAAAAATAGTAAGTGTGGCTGCAACAGGAAAAGGACAAACTTGACCACAGCCATCCAATCTACATGACCTTTAAAAAATATAAAATTTGTTTTATATTTGAAATCCATTAATGACTCCTCATTGTCTCAAGGATAAAGACCAGAGTTTTAACACAGAATATTATCTGCTCCCCTCCCCTTTAGTGCTTGAATGTCATTTTTGGAAAATGCACTGATCCCACCCTAATTCTCCAGATCTATTTTCAGTTTTCTAAACACACTGAGCTCTGTTTTGTATCCAGTCATTGTACATGCTATTCAAGCCACCCAGAGCTCTTTCCTTTCTCGGGCCAAGGATAAATGCTGTTTTCTTGCCCGTTTGAGCACTGGGTTATGAGACACTTGAGGAGGTTTTCAAAAATGTTGAATAAATAAAAACATACATATAGCAGTTTAGAGGTGGCTGAAAAAAACAGGCTGATCATTTTTGGTTTTCCTGAAAAAAATTTACTAGAAACCTTATAATTCCCTGGGATGATTTTTAGCATTTCAATCTTTGGATTCAACAAAAAATATAGTATTTTGAAAAGTAAAACCATTAATACTATAATCTCTCTTTCATCCAAGGTTTAGGAGCATTTTACAAGTATAATCCTGTTTAGTGGGAGCAGGAGTTCAGAGCCTTGCCTTTTACAAATTCCCTTCACTTATGTAGCGAGCACGCCCTTAGAAACAGACTTGGAATGTTCTTCTACTGGCGTTAGAGGGCAGAAGAGCAAGTAGGCTAATGGGAGAATCTGGATAATTTTTAAGGCATTTTATGGTTTATGGAGAACTTTCACAGAGTTATCTTAATAGTTACAAACAACAACCCATTTTTGTGTAAGGGAATCCAGAGATCCAACAAGATTAAGTGATTTTCCTATATACATATAGAAGACCTAGAACTGGAACACTGGTCTTCTATAATAACTTTCCATAATTCTACTTTACTAAAAATCACACAGAAGAAATTATATTAGTAATTTTGGAGAACATTTGTATCGTTCACGTACCTTGGAACCATTTAGTATATGGTTTCTTGGGGAAAGACTGCCCAATTCCATTACAGAGAAATCAAAAAGATATAAAGATTGGAGTAATAGATGCCTCACTCCTTACTGGGTGGGTTGCTTTGGAAAAATCACTAACACTCCTTAAATAACAGTTTCTTCCTAAGTAAAACAGAAAAAATAATAGCAAGGATGCCATACAGTCATGAGAATTCCTGTAATTATTGTATGCAAATCAACTATTAAAATACACATTACATAGTAATCACTCAATTACAATTAGTTGTTTTAATTATAATTGCCCAGAGAGAGAGACAGCAACAGAGACCTCTGTAGAACACCAGGCATGAGATGAAGCTGTACAAAATAAGGTTTCATTTCTTCATGTGAGAGCATTAAGGACTCAGATATTGATGTCTTGGTCACTAGGTGTGATCAATAGATATACAGGTGACGAAATCTCAATCAGATAGGAAAGCAGTAATGGAAGAAAACCCCTGGCAGGACAATTCAATGTAAATGTAAAAACTGAGCTCAAAAAGTTTTGCTGAAAGAAATCATTCTGACTCCGCACAGTTAGAGCTTTTGCAATTAGCTTTTGCAATTCCTTCACACGTGGCTTCTGTTTTCATTACCTACATGTTCCCAAAGACTGTTGACATTTCATTGTTGTTTTCTTTGTTACCCAAGTAACACATAGCCATTGCAGGAAAAAAAAAATAGAAAGATAGTCTCTTATTCCCCCCACCCATATATAGAATTAATATTTTGGGATCTATTCTTTTTCTCTCTTGCTCATGGCTAGGGTCTGAATGTCCCTCAAAATCCATGTGTTTAAGCTTAATCACCAACGTGATAGTATTAAGAGGCGAGGCCTTTAGTAGATGATCACCTCATAACGGCAGAGCCCTCACAAATGGGATTATCAAGCTTATAAAAGGGTTGGAGTGACCTAACTGGCCCCTTTTTTGTGTACTTGTCCCTTATGCCATGTAAGGAAACAGGCAAAGGCCCTCAGGAGACGCTAAATGCTGGTGTCTTGATTGTGGACTTTCCAGCTTCCAGAATGGTAAGAAATAAATTTCTATTGTTCATAAATTCCTCAATCTCAGGTATTTTGTTATAGCAGCACAGACTAAGACATTCATATATTTCAAAAATAGAGATTCACTAATGATTTCTCATCATCATTAAATTCAAGGACCATTCCTTGTTTCTCTTTTCCCTCTCCAGAATATTTATATATATATATATTGACCCTCTCCACATTCCTGATTATTGTTGGAGACTCTTGTGGCCAAATACTTTCTGTAAGAAGATTCTGTTTTTATAGCCTCTAGACTCTCATCATTCCAATCCAGCCTGAACACCTCAGCCAGATTCATCCTGCAAAACAATTCTAATCATATAATCCCCTGCTTAAAACCTGCGAATGACCAAGAAAAGCCCTTGCTCTTTAGCACAGCACGCCAGGCCCTTACCCTGTGGTCTCAGCTGACTTTGCTTTCCTGTTTTCCACCAGTCTCTTTCATATACTGAATGTCCCAGAAAGATCAGATGCCTAGATATTCCTTACATGCTTTCCATATGTCCCTAATCCAGACATTCTTCTCACAATTGTTTTGCATCCAAATATTTATTTACACCACATTCATATGTTGAATAACTGCCCATCGTTCATGGTTCAGACTGAACAACATCTCTGTGAGGAACACGATGATCTCATTTATTTATTTATTTATTCATTAGTCATTTCACAATTTCTTTATTACAGTACTTGCATATATAAAATAAATTTTTATGCCTCTCCTCCATACTAACCCCTCGTTCTGCTCTTCACTTCTTATAATTCACATCATATCTTGTAGCTATTTCCATATAAGAACATAGAGAGCTTCCCAATTACTACTTTTTACTCTTGTGTTACAGAAAATTTAAAACTTAGAAAAATAAACCCCATATAACCTCCACCCAGCTTCCACAATTATTGCTAAATAGTGAACTATAAAATCTATTCTTCTACTTTTAAAATTTTTATTGTAGTATCTTAAAGCAAATTCCTGAGAACATATCAATTTTTTGATAAATGTCTCCATATAGACTATTTTTAAAATTTTTAATGTATATACAGGTACTCTGATATATACTGATAAAGACAGTACCATTTGTGCACCAAGAAATGGGTCTTTCTACTGAGGTAGCCATCCTCTACAAAGCATAACCTGAGATACAGTAAGAGGTCATTGGATTAAAACTTTATTTGGAAGAATTTTCATGGTCAACATGTTTTTAAGTATGAAGGCTTTGTACTATCAATACATTTTACCTATTTCTTAGATGGCGTTATGAGCCATGAACAGATGAGCTCACTAAAATATAGCCTAAACTATACATAAACATTGAATATAACAGTTATGTCAGCAATAATCAATAACCTTATTTAATGCTGAAAAATACAAAAATCTGAATCTTACAATGCTCAAATTCCCCAGGTAGTAAGCAGAGCATATAAGGCAGCAATTTAAATATTGTTCTTATATCTGACAATGCCCCAACCATTCCTGTCTCTTCATTACTGCAGTAGATGAATGAAATACACATGTCCTCACTCTTGTAATTGGCTCCATGAACAAACACAAAATGACATTCCCCCTATGTATGCTTTCCCTGTAGCTTTCTTATGCTTCAGATTCCCAGGCTTGTAGCACTCAATGACTAGAACATTGTAATCTTTCTGTGTAACTAACCCTTTTACCTTTTGTCTCCCAGAAACAGTAGACTCTTCACGGGATAACAATGCCAAGACTCACCATCCATCCATCACCAACTTGTGACTTCTAAGTAAGACCTACTGCACACAAAGACTTACCATCCATCACTAACCTGTGACTTCTGAATAAGAACTCCTGCACACTCTACTAACAGCACAACTTGCCCCAATACATGTAGCCACCTTCCTGGACTCCTTGTAAAACCCCCTACCCTCGGTTGATTGGGGAGATGGATAAGAGGCATTTCGTCCATCTGCCAGATGACATCATCTGTAATAAATTATCTTTCTTCCTTGGCAATCTTCATTGACTCAGTAATTGGCTTTCTGTGCAAACAGACCTATGTCAGACTCCCCTTGTGGATTCGATAATACTCTTACGTCTCTCCTCATTCCTTCAGGCTTTCTTTGCTGATGAAGTTGTTGTGAAATCAGCAGTTTGGTGTGTTAAGGACATACCTAAGATAGAAAAGGGAGAATTGTCTCTATATATCACACTAAATAAAAGATGTTCTTCTTGGGGAACGTCTGTTAAAGATCTCAATAAAAGAAATTATCATGGGCTAAAGATAATTTTGACAGGAAATGCCTTTCCTTTCAGTCCTTTAATTCCTCTCCCCATGTAAATGACTCTAGAATTATATGTGCTTTTATTTAATCAAAATGGCCTTCTTAATAAAAAGACCCTTTGGCTATATTGGCTGACATTTTCTAAATCCTCAAGAACTGACATTTTATTCTAACAAAGATATAATAAATGCTTAAATTATTTTAAGGTCACAGAATAGAATTGAGCATTTGGATTAAAATTATGCTCTTAAAATCTTGCCTGTCACGAAAAATTTTTAAAAACAAAAGCAATGTTATAAAGTAATACATGTTTAATAATTCTGTTTCTTAATTTATCTTTACTTCTAGCAGCTTTTGAATTTTAATCAAGATGATGTTTATGAATGTTAGGAAAAGAAAAACAACAACAACCCTTTGATATAATCATGATCATTTATATCTCTCAATAGCCCATCTGGCCAGAAGGAAAATAATATGGCAGAATCTGTGAGGCAACTTGTAGGCTGCTCCAAGCTAAGCTTAGTGCTGGTTGAATCTATTATAGATTATAAGCCAAATAAATACAAAAGCTGACTGAGCCTCTTTTGTCTAAAACTGGTTAGGATTAATGTTAATATGCCAGTTTTTGAATGAATATTCCATAAAAGTTTAAAAGATACACATACTTGTAACCAAGGAAATATCAGGTAAAATGTAATGTTTTATTAACCAATGAAATGAAATAGAACTTAAATAAATGAAGAGATCGGATTTTAGCAAGTGTAGAAAAAATGAGTATTTTCAGACACGTTTGGTGATTCAGTAAATTAATACAGCCTATTTGAAATAAAAATATGTATACATAAACATTTAAAATGTATTCCATATAAGCAAGCAATTCAATTTCAGTAATTTCATTTTATTGAAATAGATGCTAAAACAAAAGCCATATTAATAACTAATATTGATTAGTTCTCAGTGTGTGCCAGCAATGATCTATATGTTCTATACACATTGTCTCCTTCAAGAAACTAAAGTCTGGAGCAATTAACTAAACTGCCCAAAGATACACAGTAGAGGAACCTGATTCTAACACTAAACCCAGCATTCTTAACCATTACATCTTTTATTACTTCTTTCCACAGAGCTATGTATTTTGTCCACGGGCACAGAAGGCTACTCATTGCAGCCACTATTTGGAATAGCACAAAAATGAAACCAGAGTAAATATCTAACAATGAAAGTTTTATGTTATAGTTTAGTATAAAATTATAGCAAATTATATATACTTCAACACTTAAACTAAGCTGTGTCAATCTTTGATCTGCAGAAACTCTGTAGAGATACAGAAAATATATAACAAAAAATGGTTTCTAAAAATATTTTAGGTGCCAGGAGTCAGGCTAATCTTATTTGTAAGTACTTGGCATATTATTATCATTGGTCTTCACAAAGTGCAGTTCTTGTTTTGTTCATTTTTTCCCCATTTTCATCTCTGTTTCTTCTTCCCTCTTGATGTGTTTGTTCTATAGACAATAGTTGGGTTATTTCTGTAGGAGATGATTGGCGATTTGTCTGCATATTCAAAGTACACAAAAGTACTATGTTATATATCTTATGATTTCTGCTTTGTTCATCTACCAATATATTTTTAAGACCTATTAATTTTGTTACATGTAGAACTAGTCTGTTGTTGTTACTCACACATTGTACTCCAAGGTGGACAGCGACACACCATCTACTGCTGTCGTGGTGGGTGCCTGCACTAGGGGCAATTTCCTGCCAACAAAAGTAACACTGTAATGAGCTATCATATACTTATCTTCTATGGGATCTCTGAGCATTTTTGTTTTTGAAATATATACACAGGAGCAGAATCTTTAAGCCTCATAGAGTAGATATATACTTATCATGACTAGATACTGCCAGACTGCTCTGCAGAAAAGCTGCACCAGTATTCACCTTCAACAGCAGCCCATGAGTATTTCGATGGCCCCATATCCCTGTCCACACTTGGCGTTTTGTGATTCTAACAGAAGTAACATCGTGCCTCATTGTTGTTTTAGTTTCATTTTGAAAAACAAATTAAACATATCCCAATTAAAAGTAAAAACAGGAACTTTTGTGGTATAGGAAAAAAAAGTCAAAGTTGGTATTCTGTTGGACCATGATAAATTGCAAGCATATATAGGTTGACCTTCATGAGGAGATGATCTTGAATTTCACAAACTGGAGTAGAAACTTCTACATAAAGTTGGGACGTTGTGTCCTAATTTGAGTTCTTCCAAAAGTAGAATGTGAGACAAAAGTTCAAGTACAAATAGTGTAAGTAGCACCAGTAGGAGAAAGAAGAAAGCAATATAGAAATGGAAGACAGGCCATTTAGGATGTATTATGTAGCCAGCAATTACAATGCACAACTGGTGATGAAATATGCAGTTAAATACATACCTTAGAATTACGGCACCCAAAGTGCCAGGGAGCTATGAAATGCATTCACAACTCTGGAGAGCCATTGATTGAGAGCTGTTCCCAGGAGCGCTAATTCCTCTGCACTTCAGGGCTTGCTGTGTGATAGGCAAATACGCAGATAAAGACAGTAAAGCTCGCTAGAGCATAAGAATGGAGATAAATTTGTGATTGCTCACTCCTTGCACCACCAATTTTCTTGACCTAACATTAAGTTTACTCCAGCCTGTCTTTGCTTCTTCAAGATGCTATCCACATATGATTTCTCAGAATAAACTTACAGAAGGTTTAGTGGGAAAAGTGACATTCCTAAGTCCAGAACTCACACATTATCTCCCTTTTCTCCAATCCTTTCTAGATTCCCCTGACCCTTGGCTAGCACTGGTAATGGTGAGAATTGCCAGCCCAGCGGGGTAACACAGATATTTATGCCTGAGGGGTTGAGAACACAATGACCTTGTATTTTTCAGGCCACAGTTGCTTTTATGATTATTACTGAAAATGAGAGCACCAGAGAATCTTCAGAGTTCCAGACATATGCCTTCCTGTCCCCATGATGAGCTGCAACCCTTCCTCCTCGTGATAATCTGGGTTGGTTACCTCTGCCAGTGTGGGAACTTCTTCTTTTCCCTGTCTGATGTGATGATGAGCTCAAAACAATAGGCAGAAGCTTTAACCTTTAGGTTTGGGGAAACCTTTACTGTGTCTTCTGGTAGAAACATTCCAACTTTGGGAATAAGGAGCCCTAGTAGATCTGAACCTATGGGGTGAGGACAGGAAACAAGAACTCACCAAGTGAGCAGGGCCACCCCTATGTCCAAGTTTTGGTTCTAGATGCACGTTTTGGTGTAGAGTACCATATAATTAACATTGGTTAAAATATACACCATTTCTTCAAAAACATTGTCCTAGATCATAGGCCGTCATCTCCAAGCTGGCCCTTTTGCTGCTCCATCAAAAGGTTATTCCAACTACACTGAATCTGGCAGTTTCTGGGTGATGAACTATGTGATAGAGCCATTGTCATTGCTCATTGCTGCACCTGCCTCCGAGTAAATGAGCTCTTTTAATAAGAGGCAGTATTAGGTGGGATTGTGTGATGATGTATGTGACACCCTGTGACTCATATCAATAGAATATTTGTAAAAATTATTAGCTCACAAATAATGTCTCAAAATATAAAAAAAGAACATTATGTTCTCTGAACACAGTGCAGTGAAATTAGAAATTAGTAACAAAAAAGCACAAATATTATGTATTCGAAAACTGAAAAACATACTTTCAGATAATTTGTGTCAGAGAATTAGTTATACTAGATATTACAAAATAATTAGAACCAAAAGTAACATAAATACTACATATTAAAAATTATGAAATTCTATAAAACAATACATGGAAAAAATTCCTGAAATGCTTATAGAAAAAAAGAGAATTAATGTGCTAAGCAGCTATTAATCAAATCCAAGCATTTTAAAAACCCAAATCAGTAAACCTAAATAAGGCTCAATGAATATAATAATTAAAATAAGAACAGAACTTAACAAAAAGTAAAGCAGACTTTGTCCCCTCTCAGCAGACTGATGTTCCAGAGCTGTTTCCTCCTTAGGAGCTGAAAATGTAAACAACAACAACAACAACAACAACAAAAAAGGAAAGGAATAATAGAATTATCAAAAATCAAATACTCTTTCGTGGCAGAAAACTAGAAATTAAAGATATCTTTCTTAACTTGATAATGGATTCCTACCAAAAACCTACAATAAAAATAGGAGCATTTTCTTTAGTGCAAGAAACAATATCCAGATTCTCTCCGTCATTGTTTCTATTCAGTATTTTACTGGAAGTTCTAAACACAAAATTGGATTAGGAAATAAACAGGACACATGCAAATTTGAAAGAAATAAACAAAATCATTATTCACAGACAAGAAAATTATCAACATAGAAAATATAAGAGAATCCATTGATACAATGTTAGAATTATAGTTCCACAAATTTGTAGTATATTAGATCAATCTATAAAAATCACTTTCTTATATAGAAGTAACAATCAATTATAAAACTATAATTTAAAAAATAGATCCTTCTTTTCATTAAAACAAAACCTACAAGGTAATGGAAAAAGGATTTTTCATAATTAACTATTTTTTAGTGATTATAATTTTTCTCCAATTTAATGTTTCATTTAATATCCTCCAATTTAATCTGTAAGATGGAATTTTTTAAGATGATAAGCTTATTCTAAAATCCACATATCCTAAAATTCATATAGAAGAATAAAGAATAAAAGTAGCTAAGAACATTTCAGAAAAGAAGAATGGGATGGGTGTAGGTTCATACTACTATACATATTGAATTTTTATAAAGCTGTAACAATTAAATCTGTGTTGGAAAATGCAACTATATCAGTGGAATAGAACATTGATATAGGAACTTTGTATAAAATTTAAAAATCATTATTAATTAGTGGGAGAAAAGTTTAACAAATTTGTCTACATTAAAACTTTCTGTATCAATAATGGTGACATCAAAAAAGTAAAAAGGCATGGTTGAAAAAAAATGTGATGCTAAATTAGTAGTTTAAATATATAAATGTTTTTATAGATGACAAATACCCCAAAAGGAAAATTGTTAAAGGCCATGAGCAGCAATTCATGGAAGAAAAAGCCTTACAGCCCTACAGAGGATGGCATCATTGGCCCAATTTTTCTTCCCTCCCTGTACCTAAGCCCTTTTCCATGAGATTTTTTAATTCTTCCCACTAAAGGGAAGGAATATATTTTCTCACACTTTGACGCTGGGTTGACTATTTGCTTTGGCCAAAAGAACTAGGCAGAAGTGAGCAAGTGCCAGTTCCAAGAAGAAGCCATAAGAAATCCTACAGGTTTCTACATTAAGAGATCTTGCGTATTGCTGGTTTGTTTTTCTGAGCGGGCCTGAATGCCCACACGTGCCCAATTAATTAATTGAGCCCCTGGATGAATGAGCAGCTGAATCCAAGCCTCGGCAAGGAGACGAGCCCAGCAGAGCTGCCCTGCCAAGCCCAGTCTGGATCAGTTGACTCCAGCCAAAGAACAGACGGAGAGCGATTAATAAATAATAGCTGTTTTAAGCCACTGAATTTTGGATGAGTTGTGATGTAGCATTAGTGGGGCAGTTGCTAACTGATCCAATCTTCAAATTCACTAGTAACTGGGGAAAAGCACATTAGGAAGCGAGAGCTCTCGTGTTTATCAAAATGGCAACAATTTAAAAGAATGATAACAGCAAGTATTGATGCTGATCAGAATATGGGGAAACAGAAATTTTCACATATGGTTTCCAGAAATATTAATTAGTTCAATACATTTGAAATACAATTAGGTAGTATTCAATAAAATGAAGCTGTTTATACTGTGTAACCAGTGATTCCATGAAAAATCCTGGTATTTGTTTATATACAGAAACAAGGAAACTCATTGCAGCATTGCTTGTATTAGTAAAAGGCTGGAAATATTATAAATGCTTCTTAAGGGAGAAATTGTGGTATATTTATAAAATGGAGTAATAAGTATTATAGTAGCTAAAATTAATTGCTCTATACCTCTGTATATAATATCAAAGTTACATTAGAAAAAAAGCATGTTGCCAAAGGGTGCATGTTTGTTATCATTCATGAGAATTTTAAATGCATGAAAATCAATATCATATTATTTCTGGATTAATATATATGTAGTAAAAGCATAATATATAGATGTGTGGGAAACATAACCGCTTCTGGACTTTTGAGTAAGAGCAAGAGGAAAACTGCATGGCAGGGAACACTACAGCTATAGCTGTCATTTTTTCATTTTAAAAAAATATCTGAAATGTTAACATTTGTTAACTGTGGATGGCGAATACACAAGTACACGTACTATGTTCGAAATAGTCCATAATTTAAAATAAAAATACATTATGGAAAATTCATATGGTAAAAGCGAATACTATGCAGTTGCTTAAAAAATGAAGTAGATCTGTGTGTTAGACATTTAGAGTGAAAAAGCAAGTTACAGAACAGTATATCGGGCTGATTCTCAGCATTGGTTATATTGATAATTGGGATTGAATAATTCTTTGCTGTGGGGGGATTGTCCTGTACTTTATAGGGTAATTAGCAGCATTCCTGGCCTCTACTCACCAAACGCCAATAAAACTACCCATCACCCCCAGTTGTGACAATCAGAAATATCTCCAAATGTTGTAAATGTCTTCTGGGGACAAAGTCATCTTTGGTTGAAAGACACATGTAAAGTATTATCTAATTCCAATTATATAAAAGCAAACTATATGTTCGTTTTGTACATATCTGTGTTTATTATTAACTTTAAAGAGTACACTTTGAAGTATATACCTGAGATCGTATAGCTGGGGAAGGGAATGTAATTGTCAATAATGGGAGATATTGAAGGAAGAAATAAAATTCTTCTGATCAGTTTGATTTTTAAGAGCATGTGCTGCTTCTAATATGAAATTATAAATGTTTTAAATATAAAAAGAGTCAAGCTCTTATCAGTTCCAGCAAACAGTATGAATAGATTACCATTACCTTTAGTATATCATGAATGTTTCTATCACTAGATACTTGTAAGACCCTGAAGGACATTTGATAATGAGAAAAGATCAAAAACCTTTATTGTTTTTCTCAAAATTTAGTTGCTCAGGAAATATTTTAAAACTCTGACAAAAATATCAGTGGTACTATTCTCTTGTTTCTTCTAGTTTGGGACCTGGTAAGCAGACTTGATGGGCAAATGCAGAAGCTTGCTGGGATAAAAGGGAACCAAGGATGCCTGGTACTGATCCACTACCCAACACTCTGGCTGATCGCAAAGCTAAGCTCACTTCAGGGATCTCACTTTAGGCCGCTTCCTTGCTCATCAGTCTTTGGGAGCTTCACCACAAGGAGCGAAGAGGTGCGCCATTACACTTGTAGCCAAGAACTGGTTATTTCCATAATCTTCTATTCTCTACCATTTTCAAGTAACTGAACTCATCCCCATCCCCTACCCCCAAATCAACTCCTCCTCCAGGGTTCAGCATCTAAGCAAAGGGTACCATCCACCTAGCTGCTCAATCCAGAAATCTAGGAGAGATTCTTGTCCCCTTCTTCCTCCTCTTATTCACATTGTATTAGCAAAAAGTTCTGTTAATTCCACTGCTGAAGTCCATCTAAAATCTCTCTCCTTCTCTCCCATTTCCACTTTCATCTGAACTTTTCCCTGGTCTTTCCACTGTACATTTCCACCACCATCCCTCTGTCAGTACTGACATCACCCTACTCACAGTGACCACAAAATCACCTAGGGAGATCTTTTCAAAATGCAAATCTGATTATATCTTTTCTTTACTTAAAACCTTTCAATAACATCCTCCTGCTAATAGCATAAAGGATAAATCGCCAACAAGGCTATGGGCTTTTCACAATCTGCCTCCTGTTGGCTTCTTGCATCTCATTTAGAGTCACTCTTAGCCTTGCTTATGGAAATTCATCGACTCGGCAGGTCTTTCAGTGCGTTGAGATCCTTTCTCTATCTCTTCAGACTGCAATGCTAATCTAGCCCCTCTTCTTCTGTTAACATCTTTTTATTTTTCAGACACAGTTTACTTGCTACTTCCTTATGGAAGCCCTAAAACCACGAGCCCCACCCCTAATTAGACTTCACTAGTTGTGGCTGCATCTTCTACTTCTGCTTTGTGCTAATTACAAACGTGATTTTATAATTATTGTTGTTTATGATTGCCTGTAGCACCAACTCTATTCGACATTCATGAGACAGAGACCATACCTGGACAGTGCCACAACACTCGATAAATATCGATTGAAAGTATAGATGAGTAGTAGTAGGTGTGACAGGGGAAAGGAGGGAGTACAAAAATAAACAAATTTAATAAACCTAGGAAGGGCCTAGGTTTAATAAGCCTGGGAATTTAATTTAATAAGCCTAGGAAGGGCAACAGATTTGCACACATCTGACCAAAACACAGTGTGAGAAAGATTATAATAGTGTTTGGAACCACTTAAGGAAGCTTCATTAATTAAGCCTGGACAGTTACACTCTGGTTTCTATTCCCCTATAATGAGAAGTTGTGCTTTGGGTAAGTTTCCTAATTTTTTTCAGTCGTATATTTCACATTTGTTAAATAGGAAGAATATCCGCCATTTTTCTTGTCTCTAGATGCTCCAGAAAGGAAAAGTCTTAAGAAAACTTTAGGGAAAATCCCATGCAGAAAACCCACGCCTGTGTTTGTAGCTATATGATTTTAACAAGAGAAGAGTGAAGCCCAATAGGCTCTTCTAGTAAGGCTTCTTCCCATCTCTAGTACACAATTCACCTTCTTTCCCATTAAGATGGGGCAGCGCTGATGGGTTCTGACTCAGCTTTCTTCTTCTAAAGCTGTGGTGAAAAAAACAGTTTTTGTCACCAACATCTTTCTTTCTGGCCCAGAATTTTTCTTTCATTTATTATTACCAATGTCTGCTATATAAAATTTATGGAAGAATTTTACATATTGAATGCAAAATGTAAAATGCCTAGCATAGTGCCTGGAACATGGTAGGCATTCAATCAACAACAGTTTGTTTAGGTTTTTATTATTACCTAGAAAGACAGTATATTCTGTGACTGAAAAGAAAAGAAGAAAGAAATGTGAATTTAAAGGAATAAAAGAAATCAGAAATCAGAATCTCTGGCTCCCTCTAAGAACTGTTTTTCATTTATTATAAATTCAACTCCAAAAATTAGATACAGAAAAAAACGTAGGTGATCAGATATCCCCTATTTAGGGCTTAGTGAGGTTTTAAATTGTATAATCTGTGAAATTTATGGAGTTGAGCATATGTGATTGGATATGAACTTGGTTGATTACAGGATTGGAGGGGAATGCTCTCTTTTGATGCAAAGCAGAGAAACAGGCTTACAGGTTGCCTTTGTCCATGGAGGCTTGAGTCTCTTACCAGAAGATCAGCATAAACAAACGCTATTTCCAGCCGGTGTCTGAGAAACAATCCCTTGCACACGTTCTCAGCAGGAGACTGCTGATCACGGAGAAGGATGTACCTGAGACTGAAAACAAGCCTGTGGAAACAGAAATTTGGGAAGGTTTATTGTACAGCAGACTGAATCTTGTGACTTGCTCAACAAACCTAAAATCTTCTGATTCTGTGCACTTGATTTCTGTGATGACTGAAACAGCCCTTCAAAGGCCATAGATTTCTAATAAATGTCAAAACAATTCTTCTCCCCTTGTACCCACCCAATATTTCTGTTTTTAAGGTTCAATTCTTTAAACCATTTTCACAATGGACCAGTCCTCATTTGTATTTTAAAATGGAGTGTATTTAGGATTATTCCTAAGTGCCGCTGGTTTTAGTTTGTTAATGGACTCTAAAGTAAATCTGCAATTAAAAATAGCTCCCTCCTCCAATGCTAGCCAAAGAGAAATCAGTCTTCCATCATCACGAGGAGTCCTGTAGAAGCATTTATTTTTGTTATCTCAGAATTGGTCTGTCCTCTTCTGCTCTCGCATGACAGTTTTTTTAACAGTGAAACTGGCAAGATGTAGAGGAAGATGTCTCTCAGGCAGACAGATCTAATGGCTGTGCTGTTAAACCAATAGGCCAGGATTATAGGAAATGAGGAGATGCTTTCATTTTGCTTACTTATCTGTGTTTTACTCGTTGTTCTCAAAAAATACATAAATTTGATAAAGAAAAAATAGCATTTAAAAATATTTAAAAGACAAACTCCTTTCCTTCACAATTCAATTTATTATAAAATAAGATATAATTTCCTATTTTTATATTTTTATATTGTTTTCAGCTCCTAATTGGTTATGTTGCAAAACAACACAAAATCTTCAGATATTATGCCCAAATAGCCCAATTATTTTGACTTCTGGTAGTTATGATGTTCATAAACACAACCACATATTAGCATTTTGGCATTGACTGCAATACCACAAAAACCTGATAGTACAAAAATTTCAGCATAAAAACCAAATCACCTGCTAGCAATCATTAAAAAGAAAAAAAAATCCCTGGTTGGTAGACTCTTTCACTATCTAGAAATTCTTTTGATGTTGAAAATATGGATCTATTCCTATACTAGGCAGAAGAAGTGGCATATGGTAATCTAAATGCTGAAAAGAGAATTATATTAATTTTTGAAAATACCAATCAACACCACGATTTTTTACTTAAAAAGTATGATGAAGTCTTCTGTATGTAATAAAAATTATTTATGGTGTTTTTCTCATCAAAAATCATTTCTGTATCTTGCTGTGAAGATTATCTAAGACTATATTTAAACACCTGACAATTAAAATAAAAACTGTTAAGATGGTGATTTTTACTTTTCTTTATTTCTTTTTTTACTTCTTATTTTTAAATAACACCTCTATTTTGAAAGAAAAAAATGAAGAAATTTATTATATGTCATGTCACAGGTGGAGGAAACCTTTAATAGAGGCCAGAAAATTAATAGGAAATATACTATAAGTTATGAGAAGCTACACCTATCATAGAAGCCTATGAGTGCTCAGACAGGGGACTTGGTTCATCTTGAAGGCATTTCTGTTTGTCTTGAAAGAATTAAGATCTTAACAAATTTTACCAGCTGCACCGTAGAACTTAGTCATCCCCTTTAAATGGAGAGCCTTTGAATATACTGTCTGTAAAGCATTCACCACAGTGCCATTTGAATACACCTTCCTTAAAAAAATTATATTTTAATGGTGACAGTTTACATTATTTTTAGCTTTGTGTAACAGCTACAGGCTATCGTAAGACAACCAAAATTTGTCAACGACATTAGTCTTCTATAATATTTTAGGTTAGTCACACAAACTGTTGTTCAGTGTCCAGAGCCTACACTCCGGGTTCTTTATGCATTACTGGGATTTGGGCTAATACTCTTTCCAGGAATTATTCCTAGTAGCACAGGAGGGCTGCAATATCCGGAATCAATCTCTAAAGCTTTAGAGGCCCTTCTGCAGAGACTCTCTCCCTGGATACTTCGTACTTTACCACATTTCCCAGATGATTAATTTCACACTATTCCAAGAGCTGCTGTTGCTGTAGTCTCTTCAGATCTTTGATCACTTCATTGACTTTTTAACCAAAATATTATAAATCCCCCACGACAGGTACCATATAATCTTTTTCTTAGTTCTGCCAATTTTTTACACAAATGTAAAAATCTGCCATTGATTAATATGTCAGAATCATTTTAAATGGAAAGAGAATAAAAGAGAATTGATTCAAAAAGATGGCTTTTAGTTCAGTCCTTAATGAAATAATGTGAATTGTTGGAATTGAAGTTCCATTAAATAGAAATTTTAAAATTATAAACAATAATCATAGTCTGAAGAATAAGAGGAGAATAAAAAGAAGAGAAAAAAGAGAAAGAAAAATAGGGAGGAGAAATGGGGGGGTGAAAGCAATAAAACTGGCTTAGGGACATTTTTTTAAAAATCAAAATAAAGGATGTCTGGTTGCAAAGTAAAAAGGTCTCATCCCTGGGGTACCTTCTCCAATCTCACTCGGTTAAATCCAGGGGCATCAGTTCTCTTCTAACGCACATATTTCTCTAATCTAATGCAAAATGAATCCATTGTGGGGGGACCTTTAAGGTCTTTTCCAACTCTAATATTTTTGTGGAAAAGGTAAATGATTAAACATCAAAACAGATCAGATCTTTTAAAATAAGAATTGCCTCTTCAATAAAGTAGTAACATCATGAAATACATTTCTTCAATGCATTCATGTCATTTAAAACATTATTATGTCAAAGGCAAATATGTCTAACACATCAGCGACATTTTCTGTCTGTTCCCTTTTTCATTGATATTCTGTGGACACTGGAATTAGGAAATATTTTTATTTCTTTTAATCTACTTTTCTTTGAACTCATACTATACTCTTGATGTTTCTAATGTTCTCTGGAATAAGATAACTGTAGGGAAGTTCATGCTGGGTGATGGAAAGAATGTTGATTTTTAAAGAAGATCAAGATCTCAAATTCTATTAATCACTGACTACTCTTTCTGGGATTAGGCTTATGCTTAAGACATGACACCTCAATTAAAATTTTTAACCACTATCTGTCACAAGTCCTTGATTCTACAAAAGCTTTTTCCTGTAAGTAATTTTCTTTATGAAAAACCCTCATAGAACTAATAAACAAATTTAGTAAAGTTGCAGGATAAAAATCAACATATATAACTCAATTGTGTTTCTGTACACTAACAACAAACCATTCAAAAAGGAAATTAATAAAACAGTTTTGTTTACAATAGCATTAAAAGAATAAAACACTTAGGGATAAACTTTCCCAAGGAGGTGAAATACTTGTACACTAGGAACTATAAATCATTGATGAAAGAAATTAAAGGAGACACAAATAAATGGAAAGCCTTCACACGTTCACACACTTAATACTGTTCAAATGTCCATACTACTCAAAGTGATCTACAGAGTCAATGCTATACCTATCAAAATCCCAATGGCATTTTTACAAAATAGAAAAAAAAATTCTAAAATTCTCTCTCATTATTGTGACCCTTTGTTTTATTACTCAAATGAGCATTCTCAACACAAACACAGATTCCTCTCTTCCTATTTTGTTCTTCCAATTTTCTTGTCTTTCATTTTATTTGATTACTTATAGCTTTTCAACAGGCTTGCCACTATAAAGTGATACAGCGATAAAAAAATACATCTTTTTTCGTTCCCATGAATATCCTTATTTTCAGCCAATAGGCAGTCTTCTGAGATAAAATTTGACAAGTAAGTAAACATGGTCTTTATGGATGCTTCTAGTCCCTTATATAAGTCCTTGTTTTGGATGGTGTGGCCAGTGTTATGTATTTGCAGGGTGCACTCCCTGGGCCACTTGTTATAGGGCTTGCCTAGGCTTTCCTACTGTGGCTTATTGTGCAGCACTTCTAGATAGACAATGGTGCAAGTGGTGCCTCTGCTTTTAGCCACATCTGCTCCTCTTCAAGTCTCAGATACTTCTGAGTTGTATCTTGGCTCAATTCTCAACTCTAAATCCTTGATATTATTCTTTTGGTTTGAAGATTCTTCCATAGTTTCTGGCTCTGCTCTTGAGCCTGCATCCTAAAATATTTCTGTTGTTTGACTGCCTTGGCTTAAAAATAGAAAGGTAGTTGGTAATACAAGGTCTGTCTGGAAAGTATCCAGCCATTGTTAATAAAACAAGAAGGCTTTTTTGCGTGACATTGATGTATCTAACCTGGCAGCCAAGGAGAGTGGACTGAAATGTGCATGCATGAACAATGACGATTTCACTGTATTAGTCAGCGAGGCACTATGTGTAGCCATTGCATTCAAAATGATTGAGTGAGTAGAGCAACAAATCTGCATCAAATTTTGCGTTAAGCTTGAACATTTCTCTGAGGAAACTATTCAGATGATTCAGATGGCTTTGGGGGACAATGCAATGAGTGCAGCACAAATAAAAGTGTGACACAAATGTTTCAAAGATGGTCAAGAATCTGTTGAAAGTAACCCATGTTCTGGAAGCCCTGCAACAAGCAGAACACCTGAGAATGTTGAATGTACCAGTTAGGTTAAGAGATGCTGGGAGAACTGTGTGAGTTCCCAGGGTGCCTACTTTGAAGGGGATTGAGATATCATTATCCTATGTACAATGTTACTTGTATCTTGTATCTTCTTCAGTAAATGTCTATATTTTTCAAATTACCGGCTGGATACTTTCCAGACAGACATCGGACATACTCACAACTTAAGAGTGAATAAAAAGGAGTGAATACATAATCACAGAATGGTAGAACCAAAAGGCATCCTAGTGAGCATCAAGTTCACATAATTTTATTTTAGGAATAAGAAAATATTTCAGAGATTTAGTAATCTTCCTCATGGTAAGCTACAATAGGTACTTGGCAAAGATGAGGCATATATACATGGCTTTTGATTCCAAAACCAGTGCCTTCTCCACTTTGCCATGGTGAATTGGATGGAAATTTCAAGCACCGTGACATGGTCAATGAATGAGAAATCTGAGGCTGCAGAGGCTCAAAGAGTGACAAAATGCCCTCAAGTGTATGTGTCATCAGTTACACACGGACATGTACTTCCCAGATGCAATATGTGAAAGTGTTTTATAAATGCCAAAGTCCGTATAAATTGAAGATAAAATTTTCAACAATAACCTGCCTTCGTGTGAGATTGGCCTCAGAAGGAACAGACAGTTCATTTTTCTCCAACTTGAATCAGCAATTACTTGGTCACTCTCTTTTAGAAGATGTTTTTCAGAGTTCTGCATTTGCCATAAGAATCCCCTGGGATGGGAAAACTTAAAGGGGAATTTATTCTTTGTGGACAGGGGTGTTTAGGAGCAGAGTTAATATAATTTAAAAATCACAATATTAATGCAGCTTTGAGAATAAATACCATAAATAATAGAGCTCTTGCCTTTTGATTCAGTATTTGGCCTGATCTACCTGTATCTGTAATTCTGAGCATGTCACTTATGAATGAGTATTTCAAGTCAAGAGACCAGACTGACAGAGAAGAAGAACGAGAAAATTGAAACCGCTTGATTTTTACAGTTTCAGAAAACCTTACAGCTCATATGAATGGTGGGTTAATTGTCTCATTTTGGTTATACAAGACTCTGTTTCCTTATTCTGTTACAATGCTGCTGTTATAAACTTTTCTCTTTTTTTCTGACATCTTGAAAGCTATTTACCCATTTAAAGACTTATAAGTCCTTTTAGGTAGAATTCCAGAATGATTATGATGATGCTCTTGTCATTGCCCAATATAAATCATATAGTCGTAAATGAAAGCATATGACATCCTTTGGCTAGCATAGCCTCTGTCTTTGAGAACTGTTACCACTTAGCTTGCAGGAGGTTTAAAAGATGAAATAGTGATACTTTCCAGAAGTACAGCCCATACTGTGGTGAAATGCTCCTGTGTCCTTTGGTACCTGCTTGTGTGCACCTTGAATACCAGGGAGACCCCACAGGTACCTGAAATAGTAAAATTTACAAGTGTTTTCTGGAATCACCAACTGTTTGACATCAAAAACTCTACACAGCTGGGAAATGTAGGGGCCCATGCTTCTCGGGGAAGAAGTCTTCAATTCCATGGTAGGCTGGGATTGGGCATTGTCCCCCCATCTGGGAAAAGGAGAGTCACCCAGGATCCAGCTAGTGTGTGGTCCAGGCAACCTAGAGTGAGTTCCCAGTGTTGTTTTCACATGATCCCGGTTCTTAAATAACAGACATGCTACATTAAACTTGTCCTCTCCTCTCCCAGGATCAGACTCTTGGACTCTTTAATTTAAGATGCATAATTGCTACATTGCTTTTGAAAGTTGTTCTTTGGTCATTAACATGGTGCTAATGATAGAAAGTCATCAAATAAAAGTTAAATACGGTAATCTGTAAAATTTCTATTTTCTTTTAAGTGATAAAATTTAAAAAAAAAAGTTGGCTCTGTTCCTTTTTTACCCTATACCATCCAAGTAAGGAAAATGAGGCTGAGAAGCCTTATGCAGCTTGCCCTGGGGCTTCTGCAGCCAAATGGCAATGCCAAGATGAACACACTACACTAGACTTCTCTAATTTTCCATCCTGGTGCTTCTCCTCCTGCCAGGAATGCGACTAGAGTGTTAAACTTAAAAGCACTAACTTAGAGAGGAATTTAAACAGAAGTTCAAGCCTATCTGTGGCAGCTCTGATTTACAGTTTATTGTTGGCAGTATGTGAATTTTGGGAATTAAGGGATTTGGCACGATACACACTTTGCCTGCTTGTGCCTCTTCTCGCTATAATTCAACTCAGTGCAACAAACATTTCTAAAGCACTTACAAACAGGGCAGTATGCTGAGTACATTGGGAAATAGATGAGTAAGACAATTCTTACCATTCAGGAACTTTACCTGGTTATACTTGTCTCATTTTATTCTTTACTACAAGAGTATCAGCCCAATTGTATGCAGTTATCTTTGTAAGCTGATCAGAAGAGCATCCTGAACTGGTAACTAATACACTGGCAACTAATATACACTTTTTTCATGGTGGCGATGATTTTAGCAATGAAGACAAATTAAACAAAAAGCAAATTAACACGCCTCCTTTAGCAAAGGAGTGGGAACACTGAGTTTTCTGAAGAAAGGGCTGCCAGTACTTTACCCGGAAGTCCCAAGAACTGATCAGGTAGATGCCTCAACTTGACGGCTCCTTCAGTATACTTGTCATGAAATCTCCTTCCGGAAAGACTCTCCCCTGGAGAAACAAGTACTTTTCTTTTCAAAAGCTTTTCTAGTGGCAAATCTACTGTGATTTTCCCAAAGAAGTGCCTCCTCCTGAAAATACTGAAAGAAAGAAGCAATTATTTTATCATCATAATAATTATACATCATCATCATCATAATTTTAACATAGCTATCCCTAACTCTCAAATGCATATTTTTATGGGCATTCTTTTGATCCCAACTGAAGGATGGCTTTGATTTTCATCAAACTCATCAAATGGCAAATCTCAGAGCAATTTTGGGTCTTCAGCATTTTAAAAGCAATAACATATATATTTCTTCCTAACACAAATTAAATATTGCATCAAAGAGAAAGTGAATGTAGAAAGGAAAAAGCTGTAAATTTGGGAATAAATGATCCAAGAAATAGATATCATTGAATGGAAACACAAATCAGAAATATAGACATTTAATGAAACACACACAAAAAATCTTGTTAATCTCCAGTGAATAAAAAAAGCTTAGGGTGAGCTGAGCAGCCTAATTGACTGTCACTGCAGAATGTGACATGCTATCAAAAAGGTCAGTGTAATTTGGGGCTGGCTATGCAGAGTCATCATTTCCAGAAGTGGAGAGATAATGTTCCCTGTCTATGAGCTGGGCTTCACTCAGGAAATATTTAAGTGGCTATCAAGGTGAATTTGAGAATAGACACTAAGCCACCTTAGGACTGGAGCACAGATAATTAGTTGCAAGATGACTCCATCCTCAATTTTCTTCGCTACACAGCGGCCCCCCCCCAGTCAAGTAGCATTAGGTCTTCTCAGAGAGTTTATTCATACACAGTGGCCCTAATTTAACTTGCCAGTTGCCTGTCTGCACATGAGAACTTTCAGATCACTATTACTGAGTTAACTTTGTAATAAACATGAAGAGTTCCTCTGAGAGGCCTGAAAATCAATTTAGAGTAGGCAATCTTGAATATTTCAGTTTATGATGGGAACTAAGCTGCCCTTTATGTCTTTGTGGCAGGTAGGAGTGCTCAAATCAGAACCTTACCTCCTTTAAAATTCTGCTAAGTAGAAGCTAAAGGCATTATGGTTTCTATTTCAGAATAGATTTAAACTTATCAAGAAGTTAAAAAGATTGTACAGAGTCCCCATATGCCCTACACCCATTATCTCCTATTAATAACATCTTACATCAGTATGATACATTTGTCACAACTCATAGACCATTATTGATTAATTATTACTAACTAAAGTCCATACTTTATTCAGATTCTCTCAGATTTTACCTAATATCTTTTTCTGCTTAAAGATTTCATCCGGAATACTGCATCACATTTAGTCATCATGTCTCCTTAGGCTTCTCTTGGCTGTGACAGTTTCTTAGACCTACCTTGTTCTTGAAGAATTTGACTTTTTGCAGGGTAATGACCAACCAATTGAAAGAGTCCTCAGTAACCAAAGCTGGAATAATATGGGCAACAAAATGAAGTGATACTGGTTTATAACTCAAAATATAAAATAAATATTCATGAGTCCATAACGGAATGGAGGATTGATTGAAAAAAAAAAATGAATGAATAAAGAAAAATCTCCCATGTGGAAGAATTCCAACTGATCTAGGTGGTAATAGATTATCTATGTAGTAATAGATAATCCAGCCTCCTCACTTTTTAAGTGTGAGTTGTGCATAGTAACTTCCTTCCAAAGAGTACTCTATGGAAAGGTGGGGTGAAAGTAACTTCACAGTGAAGAAACTTGACAAACGCTTTCTCAGCCGGGTGAGCAAGGTTAGTATCGACAGTTGTAAATCACGCTGATAGTTTGTGCACCTGCCGTGGTGTGGCGAAAATGCACTTTACCTCTGTGATCTTCCACCCCAAAGCCCATGGTTCAGTCTAATCAAGAGAAAAACATGAGACAAATCCCAATTGAGGGACATCTAGTATAGACTGTTTTCCAGTTGCCATGAGAACCAAAGGATACAAGCAAAATGTTGGGAAATTCCTCAGGATAGAAGGGCTAGTTGTGATGATCCTTTTTATTTTTCACAGCTCCACTTTTTCCCATGAGCACCTAGAAACTCAGAGGATAAAGTGACTCTAAAATCCAAGGAAACAATCCTTTTCTCTCCATTCATCTCACCTTGGTAACTAAAGGGAGAGGTATGTGTGCGCCATATCATCTGAGGAGCTTCTGCTGTGATGTTGGGTTCCCCTCTGCTACACACACAGCTGGCGGGAGCTGGGCTGTGGCAGGTCCTGGTCCCTGCTGTAACCACGCTGTTCTGTACATAGTAAAGTGACAAGAGACCTGATAATTACCAAGTAAATATGATTCACACGTACGAAGGGAATTTAACATTATAAAAGTGATAATTTTCTATCTAAGTCTACAGCCATATAGCTGAGCATATGATACAAAGTTACTGCAGTAATGTGGTTATATTTGAGAATGGAAATATCATAGCCAAACCTTGGACTTCATTTTTTTTCAGTATCTGATTAATATGAACTTAATTATGTGGTATATACTCTTCAAAGCCTGAATAGTCTCTAATTCTATTTTAATTTTTTTCATTGTTAGGAATAGGTCCTTTATTCTTCTTCCTGGATTGTCATCATGTTTTCAGGATCCTGCTTTGTGTGATAAATTTGAAATATTCTTTATGAAAAGAGTGTGAGGCCTGCCATTATTCTTCCCATAGAGCCATTTATCAACATGACCCCGCCCACACATTTCAAGCACTGCTACTAAAAAGGTATTTTGAATTCATAAATCATGTATAATGCTGGTAGAATTTTATTATCTACAAATAGTATACCACAGGCTGAAAGATAAAAGTAAATTAAATCATTTTAATAACCATATTTAGATTTTCTAACATGCATATATATGTACCTTTAAAATTCATAAATATATTTTGTCCTACATGTTGTACATCTTTATGTACTCGTTATTTTTCCTCTTAAGTGAATTTTTCTTTCTTTTTTTTCTTTTTTTTTGAGACAGAATCTCACTGTGTTGCCCAGGCTAGAGTGCCGTGGTGTCAGCCTAGCTCACAGCAACCTCAAACTCCTGGGCTCAAGCGGTCCTCCTGCCTCAGCCTCCCCAGTAGCTGGGACTACAGGCATGCGCCACCATGCCCGGCTAATTTTTTCTATATATTTTTAGTTGTCCAATTAATTTCTTTCTAATTTTTAGAGACGGGGTCTCACTCTTGCTCAGGCTGGTTTCGAACTCCTGAGTTCAAACAATCAGCCCGCCTCGGCCTCCCAGAGAGCTAGGATTACAGGCGTGAGCCACCGCGCCCAGCCCTCCTCCCTTTTTATTCCAAAATTCTTCTCATATTTCTCATGACCATCTTGAGCCATGGTCTCTTAGCAATCAGCATCCTCCAAAAATGGAGAGACTGTATTTTGAGGCAGGCCATTTCCTATCACTTAATCTGGTCTCACTTCCCTCAGGACTAAGGTAAGAGGTAATTTTAACATGCATCTAGCACATGAATGAAATTCAGTAAATTGTGTAGACGTACTCTGCAAACAGCAAAGCTCTATAAAAGGAGTAGTAGTGTTGTATTCTTTAACATCATCTACATATTTACTGACATTTTTAAAAAAGTACATACCATTAGCACTTCTGCCTGAGAATCAGCTTTTACAGGTTAATGTAAAAAATTCTGATGACAGGCATATTGGGGTCTGTAAATTATTTTCTGTACTTTTCTTTGTATAGAAAATATCTGAAAATTTTAAGAAGTTTAAATGAAAACAGAAAATAAATGTTTTCTATAAGCTTGCCACTCTAGATCTGTGACAACAGACAGTATCAGCATTCTTAACATTACAAGAAGTCACTGAGTCAACTCTCTGAGTACTGGGTCAATACTCTTGGTAGAGAGACGAAGCCCACCTTCAAAGTAGTGAAAAGCCGATCCTCCGGGGGAGCTGGGAGGCGGCATGCCACGCTCAGGGCTGACCTGAAACACAATCACAGTTACGGATCAGAAAAGGCCAGTGAGACCTCAGCCAGATTTGTCCTAGACAAGGTTCCCTCTGCCAGCCTAATGTCTGTACTTAAAGTCCTGGTTCAAGCCTCACCTCCTCCCTAAAACCCACTGCAGCTAGAGCATTTTCTACTATACATTGTATCACTAAATTCTTTGTGTCTAGCCATATATTTTATACTTGATTACTGAGCTGTATTGTTCTTAGTGCTCTGTGTTTTTATCTTTTCTGCATGGGTCAATTATATATTCTTCAGGGCACCTACTGTCTTCCACGCAGAACAGAGTTTGGCACCAACTGCTGTGAAACATACGCTTTAAGACTATGAAATCACTTATAAATTCTAAGAGGCAAGTCTTTGTACTAAAGAGAAGTCTTTCATGTTTCTTAAGTTTCCTTGAACTACATACAAGAGGGATTTTCTCTGCATGGCTCCCTAACAAGATTTTTCTCCTCTGCTGTTTTCCCAGGAGCCCAGTCCTACCTGAGAGATGCTGGACACACTGCTGGTTTTCCTCTTCAGGGTGCCCTCCTGACAGACAGTCAGCAGATTGCTGGGGAGGATGGAGCGGAAGTCATTGAAGGAACGCCGTCGAATGCCTTCCAGCTCTTCTGGGACTCGGAGGGAATGAGGAGCAACTCTGGGAAAGAGCTTTGAAAGGAGAGACTCTTCTGTGTTGCTGTAACGCCCAAATGCTCGTGAGATTCCTATGAGGCATGGGATCGCGTACTTGCAAAGGTATTCTAGAAAACCAAGTGAGAACGTTACGATATGAGAAAGTGCCTGTGAGAGAACCCCACCATATCAACTCGTAACGCTGGCTAACATTTCACAACCTACCCACTAACAAATGTGGAGGTTCAGAGTAAGCCACAGTTAACAGTGTCAACCCCGAGGGCAGATTGATGATATGAATATTTTCAACTTGTCATTAATAATTTCAGACTATGTCTCCACCACAGTCAGGTGCTCTCCTTGGGAGGGCTTTGTCTATTCGTGGCACATCCAAATCAATACTATAGCTACATCATATTATCAGTTACCTTGACTCTAGTTAACATATTTATACCTCTTAGAACCATATTGGTAGCCTTAAATTAAGGGAAAATGACCTTTAGAAGCCAACTAATCTACCTACACAAGTTATTGGTGAAGACACTGAGGCCCGGAAGGGTGCAGTTACTGTCCAAGGTCACCCAGCATTCATGTAGCAAAGCTGTGCTCACGACCCCATGTGGCCTCTGAGCATACTGATACACAACTAACATAGCCCAATATAGGAAGGTTTTTCCCTCAGGTACACATTAGGTACCAAAAAACAGAAAAAAACTGGGGAAAAGGAAGGGAAGGAGTCAACACAAAACCATTTTAAGAAAAGCCTTAAACATCTATAATTGTACCTTTTTCTTGAATCTCCAAGGCCTGGCACATTCCCAAGAGGACATGCAAAACCTGCAAAAGTGCCTCTAAAATCTACGATAGTCAAGGAAACAAAACAAACTTATAAAACAAAGTCAGATAAATATCACAAAATTAATTCAGAATTAGAAGGAGCTTTAGACATCACCTTGACCAACCCCATATCTGATCCATCTCTCCACAGCAGCTGTGCCAAGTGGCCAACCAGCTGACTGGAGGGACAGAAACCCTACCTCTCCGGGCTGGTACACAGTCCTCCATCCTCCTAACATTGGGCCAACATCATCCTCCTGGGGCTTGTACCCACTGGTCCTTAAGGCCACTTTTTCCTCCATATTCTATAAACAGGTCACAGCCCCCCAAATCTTATCTTTTCACAGCTAAATACCCCTAGTTCTTTTTAACCTTATTCCTTATGATCACAAGTCCTTTACGATGCTGATTGCCTGCTTCTGATTTCACTGTAGTTCAGCCTGTCTATATCTGACTAGAAGCATACTGCTCAGAATAAAGGACATTAACATTCGAGGGATGCTGGAATTCACCCAGAGTAATCGCCAAACATCGCAGTTTCTATGCTTCTAAGTATGTGCCATTAGCTTTCAGCAGCTACTTCACACTGCTGGCTCAATGAGCTTACAGATAAATACCTAAATCTTCTTCACACATGCTGTTCCTAAGCCATGCAACCTCTACATATGTAGTTGATGTTTTTTACTTTTCATTTCTCCCTATGAAGCTCATAGGATTAGCTTTAGCTCTTTGTACTGGTCTTCGATTTCCAGCTTTGAGCCTTCTACAAATGAGATTATCCTACTTTCTCAGATCATCCTCATTCACAGCACCAGCTTGCTTTGCTCCAGCCACAGGAGGCCACCGGAGGCCCACCCATCCCCCTCTGGGGGGGTCCTGCATGCAGTTCTGCAAACCCTCCACAACATTTTGGCACTCAGTCCTCAGAACTGGTCCAGGATGTCAGGAGAGGTGCTTGTCCAATGCCTTCATGGAGATCAATTAGACTGCATCCACCTCATTTCTCTCAGCTACCCACCTCCAAAATCCCAGGCAAAGAAGAAAATGATGTCGGTCTGACGTGACTTGTTCATAATCAAGTCAATTTCTTATATTTTCCTAATGTTAAATAATGCTGAATAATCTGAAAAGGCCTGAAAAGCAATACTTTTTTCATTTCATATAATAAAACCATTGTTATCATCTTCAGTGCTTTCTTCTTTATTTTGGTAAGTTTTATTCACGGAAAAGCCCTTAACTTAATGTCTTTTTTTTTTTTTATAAAAACACATAATACTAACATATCTAGTCATCTCTTTAGCCAACCTACAAATAAATGAGAACCTAAATTAGAAAGAATTCAAAAAGCATCACTGGCTGGGAACATTTAGCGTGTAGACAAGCAACTAGGCCCACCTTGGCAGAATATAAAAATAGTAGCATGTAAAAAATGACTTTCTAAATGATAAATCTGATTAGGAAAAATTTTAAATCATGATTGTATTCTTTGTTTAAAAAAGAGGGAAGTATGAAATACATGTTAGTAATATTTCCAATGAAATTACAAATAATTAATGAAATCTAAAAAAGTCTGGGCACTTAAAGATAAAAGCTTCAGTTACCTAGAAAATTCTCTTCTACTAATGACTTCCAGCCACAACCTAGAGTAAGGAAAATGAGCCTCTGCCTTTTTCTGCCTATGTCACAGGGCTTTTGGAAAAGTGAATGATACAAGATTCATGAGATCCTGAAAAATACTATAAGCTGAAAAGTTCTGTATGCAATACTAAACGTTTCTTAGATCTGCTAATAGCATGAAATAAAACAACAAAAACAATCCAATCGCACTTCGATTTTTTTTTTTTTTTACTCTTTTCATTGCTTTGGGACTCCTTCCATCTAATAGAAATACACACCAAGTTACCACATGCTTACCTCATCCCTCACTGAAGGGTCTCTATAAGCCACATCAGATAGCAAAGTTACCAAGCAAAAGCTGAAGCTCTCTGCAACTGGGAGGGCACCTGAAAGATGTGAAGACACAAATCAGCTCATCGGAAACAAGACACTGGGCCATACCTGTTGGCCATCCAATAGGGCATGCTCCCTCTCTCACACAGCCCCGCCACGGACCAGTTTATTGAGGCTGCTCTCATGGAGATGAGCCTCAAAAGAACAGACGGGGCGCAATGTGTTTGCTAGAAATACCCCTACCTTTCTTTTTTTTCCCCCTACCTTTCTTTTAAATAAATGTTTCGGTTCAACAAACTTAAATGTTTAACTGACATTAACTTAAATGTTTCCTGAGACAATTTATAGTTTGAGATTATAGAGCCTCTCAACATGAAAGATTCCATTTTTTTATTCCCTGACTAAATAAAAGTGAGAAATTAATTTTGACAAGTGTAACAAGATGGTACACGTGGGAGCTGTCAAATACTTATTACTACGACTTTACTTGTTGTTTTTTTCTTTGGTCCCTTTCTGTCTGAACTACTATTTTAAATGGAATAAAATGGTGGTTTTTTTCTGCTTTGTTTTGGCAAATAGGAAGAATTCTATTAAAAGCTTCCAAGGATTTGTTCTATTACCCACAACCTTTTCAAGTCCTTATACTGCTAAGTCTCCTAGCAGGGAGGTTGTTGGGCACATGGCCCTCAAGTCTGGGAGGAAGTGCTGTACTTAAAAGACCAAAACCTACACAGCGCTTCTTTCAGGCACACCTTTAATGTTAGAACCACTGCTGTCTGGTTCAATCCCAATTAAATATGTACTCAATTTTGAATACTCAATGTTGAATCAAGGACATAAGAATATGTACTAATTTTAGGGACACAGTCATAGTGCATGGCAGAAGATTGTTACATTTCTACTACTGGGTTTATAATTTTAAAATGCAGTTTAAAATGTAGGTTGTTCTCAAACTTGAGTGTGCATCAGAATGCCTGTTAAAACACAGATTTTCTAGTTCAGTAGTTCTGATGTGTGAACTGATAATTTTCATTTCTGACAAGTTCTCAGGTGACACTAATGCTGCTGGTCCAGGGATTACACTTTAAGAACTGCTTCTCTGGAGTTTAAAAGCATAAGTGATATTGCCTTAATTTAAAAAAGTGAACTGTAACCCAATAATGGAAAATGTATGTATCTCTAATGATGTTTCAAATAATGCTGAAATTTTCATTCTAATATGAATCCATGTATATAGAAGTGATCTTTCTTTTGAAATGAAAAAAAAAAAAAGAAAAGAAAACAGCATCAACATCGACTGGTATACTTCTCTCCAAAGACAGATAACATAGTGGTGGACACAGACATTTGACTTTCTACTAACAATGGTCTATTTAATTTGTAGTCCTTTAAATTGCAGGATACAGGTATAATGTGGGATCTCTGAGGCATGGTACGTCATGCGAAGATCAGGAGTAACACAGGGACAAGCAGAATGTTAGTGAGAACAACAAAACCTGTCTTTAGCAGACTGAGCCCACCTAACAAATCAGGGCCACGCTACCGACAAAAAAGACAAGGGTCTTCTTTACACGCACCAACCCCCAGCTATATCCAAAGGTGGGCTTCGGGCCTCACAGATGTAAACTACTAAATTACATATATTATTACATTATATAAACTACAGAAACTTCAGTCTCATGGGTCACAAACTCTAAAACTATTAGATGTCTTCTGAGCTGATTTTGGAGCCCTGGGGAATCAATATACAAGAACATCAGCATTACAAGTGTTTAGGACAATGCTTGGTACATGGCAGACTTATGTAAATATTTTGGAAGTGACAGAAAGAAGAAGGCAAAGAGGGAAGGAGGGAAAGAAGGGCAGTGGAGGGAAGGAGAGGAAAAGATTAATTTTTCCTTGACACTAAAGAGAGATCAAAATAAAACAGACAGCCTGGGCAACACAGCAAGACCCTACCTCTAAAAAATTAATTAAATTTAATTACATACAAGTTAAAAAGAAATACACATGAAGTTATTCCATTTCTAAAGGAGCAAAGTTTAACTGAAACTTGCAACAGCAACAAAGTGATGAAACTATTTACAGTGAACTTCATTGCTGAGTTCCCAACACCCACTTCACCTTTTTTGAGCAGCAGCAATGCAATCTGGAGCAATGACCTCAATCCAGGAGTGAGCCTATTAATCTAAGGGTAATAGCGACTGGTTCAAGGATGGGCAGGTGACCCAATTCTGGCCAAGGAGACATGAAAAAGGCTCCTAAAGGTCTCAAAGTTCTTGCTTGCTCTCAGAAGAGTGTAATGGAAGGTAGGCCTGCTTAGGCCCACCTCCTCCCTGCTTCGCCCTCTATTCTGACAACAGTAGTAAGCTCAGTTCACAGGGCTGCAGGCAGTTAGCTGTTCCACGGCCAGGAAAGGGACCAGCTAGAATCATCCTAACTTACGCATCAGTATGAATAAATACTTGATCCTTACAGACGCTGAAAGCACATTTTTCCTTGCATTCAGGGAAGACATTACGCAAAATTACCTCTGCCTTTCCGAGCTGTGCTTTCTTCTACCCAATACACTTTTGGAAGACCTTTGAGAAGTCGAAGAAGGTAAGGAACCACACAATCTTTGTGCTAAAAAAAAAAAGAAACATTTAGTAAGATAAGTGACTGGTAGCTTTTTAGCCCAGAATAAGCAAAGCATATCCACATCCTGATCATCTCAAAGCTTCTTCAGGGATAACGTAAAGTGCATGTAAGTTCACATGGCACCACCATTCCCTTCCTGTTTCCACATGGTGGAGTCCAGAGGCTGTCACATCAGCCTACACCACAGGGGCCAAAGGGAAGGGCTAAAGCCCACTCTCTGGTGAGGGTCCAGCCTGCTCAGGCCTCCTCTGGGGGCTGCACCTCCGTGAGGGCCTCTCCAGAAGGTACGTGTATACACATGCTCAAAGCTTCCTTCAGAGAGAAGGGTTCAGAGAATCCAAAAACCCATCCCTGGACCCAAGGATAAGCTCTCGGGGACTGGAGAGAAGCTCGCAGTGTAAGCTTTGCAACTTGGTAATACTATTTTTGCTCATGTTCCTTGTCCTCATTCCTTCCTTTCTTAAATTTTATTTATTTATTTTTTGATACAGTATCTTTTGCTCTGTCACCCTGGCTGGAGTGCAGTGGCCTGATCATAGCCATGCAAACTCAAGCTCCTGGCCTCAAGCGATCCTCCCACCTCAGCCTCCCAAGTAGCTGGGACTATAGGCGCATGCCACCACGCCCAGCTAATTTTTTTTAATTTTATTTTTTAGAGATAGGGTCTTATTATGTTGCCCAGGCCAGTCTCAAATTCCTGACCTCAAATGATCCTCTCACCTTCAGCCTCCCAAAGTGCTGGGATTACAGGTGTGGGCCATCTTGCCTGGCAAGATTAGTTTTTAAATCACTATTAAAAGGTACATTAAAATAAATAAATGGTACACTAACATGTACTCTTAAATTTAATTTTTATATATTGCAGTTTTGAAAATATGATATTATATCAAAATCACCTCAAATGATTTTATCCTTCTGGAAGGAAAAAATGGTAACCTTAAGTCTGATGAGCATTTTACCTGACACTGAAAGCCAAGCCTTCTCCGCAGGGTACACAATTACTTCTCAAAGCATTTTAACTTACTTTTTGGCAAAAGTAGACAAGATCAAACCCACTTTATTATTATTTTTTTACAACATAACATATTCACACAGTTCAAAAAACCCCAATTACATTAAGAGGTCTCATTTTCACCTGTTCCATCTACCCTATCTCACCTTCCTTCTTCACCACTTTGATTAGATTCAAATTCATTCTTTCTACTATTGCTTTAGGTAACTATAAGTAAACACATATTTAAATTCTCACTGTACCCCCTTTTACACTGCATAAACTTTTAATTTTGTGAAGGCTTACCTGAAGATCAGATTCAATGAGGAAAATGCCCAACGCAATTACTGCATCTCTCCGTCTTTCATCTAACTGGAAGATCCCATGGAAATCTACTGGGCACATGCAAAGCAGCTTTTGGACCTAGAAAATGAGATTTTAAAAAACCTCACAGAGCTTCGAAAATAGAAAGCCAAATTAGAAATGAACCAGTACCATAAAAGCCTAGTGAGTCCATATAACCAGGAAGTCACTATTTTTTTCAGCTCAAATATCATAAAAATGACATGTCCAGCTGCTGAAATGATCATACACATGCTCCCCAAACACATACAGTCAGGAACGTGAGCTGAGGGTTAAAATGATGTAAACAGAGGGGGTAAGGCACAATGGCTAAAGTATGCACTTTGGCGTCAGGACAGCGGAGGGGGCTCCCTCTGGTGGTGCCTTGAGCAGTTACTCAAACCAACCAGCAGTAACAATGCCTCCCCTGGGGGCGCTTTTAAAAATCAAAGGTGTGTAAAGCAGTTGGGAGTTACAACAGTACATAGGGCTCAATAAACAATATCTAGTGTTACTGGATACACTGTAACAGTGGCTAGCAGAAGGTAAAGCAGGCAGTAAGTCAGCACTTTACCGAATAAATGGAAAAATTAGGATTATCTTCAAAACAAACCAATAGCAAATATCTGCCTTAAAGGAACTGAAAATCTGGATTTATTAAGACTAGAGACACAGGTGATGCCAATCTTGAAACTCTTTGCCACAAGAGCACTGAGCAAAGCAACCAGAAACACCAGCACACCCTCACCTTGCTGCTCTGCTGTGGACCAACCACAAGTCACATGCTGACGTTCACATGGTCCTGGTGGGATATTTTAACAGATATGGAAATCAAGTGTATTGCTTGAAATTTGCCCTGAAAATGCATTAATGAATTACCATTGTAATTTTTTTAAAGAAAGCAAATTGCTTTTGTTTGCTTGCACTTTAAAAGGGCAAACACAAAGGGACAGCACAGCTGTGAAAGAAAAGCCCCTTCTAACCTGAAGAGAGGCAACATTCTTTGTCCTAGCAATCTGCCTTCTAGGAATAATTGTAGACAAATAATTAGAACTCAGGCAAAGATTATGTAGAAATACATTCATCACCATGTTGTGTACATAAACTAAAAATTGGAAACAATCTAGATATTCAATATTAGGAACATAAATAATGATTCAGCCACTTGGTGAAAATTAGGTTGAACCATAGAAAACTGCTAATATTCAATCATTGTTTACCTACAAGACCAACGCTTTCATGAAGTTTAACCTAATATTACAGACATGTGGTTTTACTTTTTACAAAATGCTTTCCAAAATGTGTTCCATAGGAAGATACTACTTTTGTAATCAGGAAAAAAATTAATAAGTTAAAATTAAAGTGTGTATATGTATGGATAATACATATCCATGCTTTTATGATTAAATGCTTAGACAAAAGAGAATAAGGCAACAGACAAGAGAAGAACAGAAATGCTAAATTCCCACTTTTCTTCAGTGTTCCTCCGTAAGGAGAATGTGCTTCACATCAGAAGGGAAAACAAAATACAAAGAGAGATCTGCAGACCAGTCACGACAGAGTGGTAGTTTCAAAGACTCTAGCCACATTAAAGATGTTCATCAGTGTGTTACACTCACATCCTGATAGAAAGAGTAAAGTCTCTCAAAAAAATCCCCACCTGTAAATAGCAAATTGAAAGAAGGTGGAATCATAACAGAATGAGTAAAGGAGATTCAAAGAACACTAATTAATGAGTCAACATCAAAGCAGCGGGAAGAATGTGGGGCCCTATCAAAATCTATGTACTTTGCCCTGTCCTGTGCAATATTTCATCAATACCCAGCTCTAACACGAAGATACACTATGCCACGCACCTGGGAGGTGAAGCTAACATGCAAGAACACAACACGGAGATTCAGAAGCCCGCCAAAACTGGCACAACATCATTATTAAATATAGAAAGGAATAATTGTACAAAAAAGATAATTCATCAATATTCCCAAAGGCCAAACACATATGCATTTAAAATTTTAAATATTTTGCTCACTTAATATTTTAAATATTTTCAAAACTTTTAAATATTTTTGCTCTGTCCCTAGAGATTTCTTTAGGGAAGGGTAAGGACAGTGATTTTTCTGTCATACATAAATAAATCTAATGTCGACAACTTTTGGGTGAGTGAAGTGCACATGGACTTCGGAGTCAGATCTGAAGTCACATCCTGGCTCTGGCACAGCTCATTTGGGAGACAAGCTGAGCCTCAGTTTCCCCATCTACACAGAAATCCTCCTGGGGCTGGAACAGTATAATGCACCTGGGGCAAAGGCACAGTCAACCTGGAGTCAGTACTCACCTAACACCATGGAAGTATTTTTCATGCTACTTCTCTTCAATAACACCCTTTCAATGGCTTGCATAAGAGTCAATCGAGTCAATATGCCTTTAATTCATTCATTCACTATTTACTGGGCACCTGTTCCATGGGGCACTGCCCTGGGTACTGTGGATTCACAGTAAATCAAGCAGTTTAAAGAACACCCCTGCTCTCATTCTAGACACACACAGAAAAAACAGACAAATGTTAGGGAGGTAATAGCGTGAGGACAAGTACAAATCAAAAACAAGAGGTTTAATTCTCCCAGTTGAAAATAAGGGAAGAGACTTCCCTCTCAACCAGCTTCTTTAGAAAATTTGTAATTGTAAGTACTTTCTCTTTTGAAACGTATGTAGCCCTTTTGAAGACTAGATAGGCCTTTTGTCAGTTTTAAGATCTAGGAATTGTCTTTCTCAAGGACCTGGGAGCCATCTCTTTGGAATGTAAACATCAAGGGAAATGCACCCCTATCTCTCAGTTTCTGAGGGAAGTTAGGAGCCTAACTTCCACAGGTGCTGGCTCCAAGGTGCAAAGCAACCTCCTGTCATAAAGATAAGTTTGTTTATTCTGCGGATAAAGCCAATTTGCTACTACAGATGGTCACCCCAATTACCAGGTAAAGTTAGCATAAATTATGTGTGACAAATGGTGCCATCAAGTCCACTTGGAATCAGGAATAATTATTGTTTATGTTGAAAACGTGTGTAATGGGTTGTGTCTGCTTTACTATTTAAAAGGGTGAAATTTCTTTCTATCTTTGCAATCTCTTAGCAGATTGCCTGCGATGCACATCAGATTCCGGCTTAATGCTCATTCAATAATAAAGTGTTTTATTTCTCTATTACCTTTGTGGAGAGTGTTTCTGGGTTTGGAGATTTTGTTTTTAATTATATTTCTCCAACAATAGTGCCTGAACGACTACTTTCGATGGGGTGATCAATCAGGGAGGGCCTCTACAAGAAGGTGCCCATTAAAGCGGGGTCTGATTAAGAAGGAAGCAGACAGGCAGAGGCTGCTGCAGTGGCAGCACAGTGGAAAAGAGAGAGCCAGGAGGCCCAGAGGTCTAGGTGAAGCAGAGGAGGTTTCCCCAGGACCCTGCAGATCAGGTCAGGAGCTGGGATTGTATTCTAACAGCAAAGGAAAGCAGAGCCGCTGGGTGCACACAGAGGCCTTAGTGACTTGAGTTTAGAAGAATACCTCCAGCTGATGTCTAAAGAATGCATTTTGGAGGACAAGAGTTAAAGCAGAAAGGTGAGTCAGGAGATCCCTGCAGTAGTCCAGGCAAAGATGGTAGTGATCAATGAGCAAAGACAGAAAGAGATCAGCTCAGGATATGTTTTGGAGGAAGATATTAAAAGGACTTGAAAATGGATGTGGAAGTGAGGGAAAGATTATTTTAGTTGTCTCTTTGCCACACTAGAAAGTATCCAAAGACAGATAGCCAAGACTATGTGACTTCTACAAACATTCCATACAGGGAGAGGTTAAAGGAATGTTTAGCCCGGAGACAATCAGGTTAAAAAGCAAACACAACTGCTGTCCTCCCATATTTGAAGGGCTCCGATACACCATCAACATCAGTTACTTCACTATTAATACTACAGTTATTAGTGCATTTATCTGTCTCCATACTAAACAGTAAATTCCTCAAGGGCAAAATTCATTTCTTATCCTCTATGCATTCCCATCTCCTACACCACAGACATGCAAGGATATGCAGACAAAAGACATGCTCACTCTCCCCAGGGCCACAGGCCCTGCAGTCTATTCTTAATTTGCGCTCAGACTTCACCCACACCACTGTGGCATGTCCTCCTCTCAATCCTAAGCATCTCTATTAGAGGGGGCTGCTACCAGCCCCTCCTGGCATTTGCCCCAGAGACCAAAGGCTAACTCCCAAGGCTTCCTTTTTTACATAAAGTGTAAGAATAGATTTCTTCTCTCAGGTCAGGTGTTCTGGCTTGGGTATGGTTTTCTGTTTGTTTGTTCCTTTGTTTTTTAGGTATCAGATTCTTATTTAGAAACTAATACATACTCAGAATGGGCACAGACTCTGAGCTCTAACAATACCCAGGATCAGAATTCAGCATCATCAACATGCCTAAGCCTTCCTGCCCATATAGGAAGACAGACTAAAGACAGCACAGTTTTTAGCACCCTCTGGACTGCCAGGTCCCCCGCTACCTCGAATGTCCAGAGGGGCTCTGGGTTACTCTGACTTCAGACTTTCTTCCCCCATTCCCACTCAACTAAAAACATTTAAATAAAAATGATTCGTGACCATTTAGAAATTACTCTAAAAGCTAGGTACACAGTTTTAAATGTGAAGGGAAGACACAAAAAACAAACAACTTACAGATCTATACAGTGATTCAGAGATTTATAGGGTAATAGGCAGAATAATGGCCCCCCAAAAGGCATCCAAGCCCTAATTCCCCTCAACCTCTGAATGAGTTACTTTCATGTCAAAAGGCACTCTGCAGATATGATTAAGTTAAGAACCCTGAAATGAAGATATTATCCTCAGTTACTTAGGTATAATCACAAAGGTCCTTAAATGCAGAAGAGGGAGGCAGAAAAGAGGGTCAGAGTGATACCACTTCTGACTCTGACGATGAAGGAAGGGGTTGTGATACAAGGAATGTGGGCAGCTGCTAGAAGCTGTAAAAGGCCTGGAAATGAGTTCTCCCCTAGATAGCCCTCCTATGTCCTAAGGGGCTCTTAAAAAAACAATCTAAAGAAAGGTACACAGCCCTGCCATCATTTGATTTTAGCCCAGTAAGGGCTGTGTTGGGCTTCTAATCTATAGAATTGTAAAATAATAAAGTGTGTTATTCTAAGCCACTAAGTTTGTGGTTAATTTGTTAGAGCACCAATAGGAAACTAATATAATTGTCACAGAGAATTAAACAAAACTCAAAGCCTGGACTGCCTATCAAGAAAAATACCAAAATGAGTAATCAGACAATAGGCGATATTTATTTCCTTCTTTATTCTTTTCTATATTTTCCATATTTCCTATAAAGAACATTGATAATTTAGAATCAGAAAAAAAGGCCAGGCACAGTGGCTCATGCCTGTAATCCTGGCACTTTGGGAGGCCAAAGCAGGAGGATCACTTGAAGCCAGGAGTTTCAGACCAGCCTGAGCAAAAGCAAGACCCCACTTTTACAAAAAATAGAAAAATTAGCCAGGCATAATGGCACGTGTGCCTGTAGTCCCAGCTACTTGGAAGGTTGAGGCAGGAGGATCATTTGAGCCCAGAAGTTTGAGGCTGCTGTGAGCTACAATGACACCACTGCATTCTAGCGTAGGTGACACAGCCAGACGCTGTCTCAAAAAACAGAACAAAACAAAAATCAGAAGAAAATACAAACATACTTTGTACAATGACATTTCAGTCAATGACAGCCCACATGTATGATGGTAATCCCATGAGTGTAATACTGTACTTTTACGCACATTTTCTATATTTACATATGTCTGTATACACAAATCCTTACCATTGTGTTACAATTGCCCACGGTATTCAGCACAGTAATATGCTGCACAGGTTTGTAGCCTAGGAGCAACAGGCTGTACCAGATAGCCTAGCTGTGTAATGCAAATACACTCCATGACATTTCTACAGTGACAAAATTGTCTAACAATGCATTTCTCAGAATGCATCCCTGTCATTAATGACTGCATTTTAAAATAGCAGAAACTTTGCTATTAATGCAAATCTTAATTTTAAAAGGACAGTAACATTTACGGTCTTAGAACATACAAAATAATAGAAAAGTATATAATATTTCAACAAACTGAATCTGGGTAATCCAAGAACAAAGAAGTAATATAAAACTGAGAGAAGATCTGGGTCAAATAAGCAAAACAGACATTTTCTATATACACTGGTTTCACATGTTCTTTAATTTCAACATCTTACTATCAGTAAAACAATTCCTACTTAAATATAACTTCCCCAAGAGTCTCAATCTAAGTAGAAAAGCTTTCTCTTTTTAATTGAGTAGGAGATGCAGATATAAAAGCCCCGACTAAGATCCCTGCAGCTACAACAACAGGCATGGAGAGGCCGAAGCACTGAGACACCACCTGAAACAAGAGACCTGGTGCATAAAGCTTAATCTCACAAAACTAACTTGAAAATATTTCATAGCTCTGTGTAGTTAAAAATAAATTTATTAAAGTAATTCATTAGCATAAAAAATTACAAAAAATGCAATGTGACACTGAGCTTTTCTTGGTATAATATTTATAAAGGAAAACAGAATACACAGGAGTTCGACTGCTGCACTGAAATGATGCTCCCCTGAATTGCAGGCCTGAGGCTCACTGACAATACATGATGAAGCACAGATGTAGGGCTGGAAGAGGTTGCACAGTCTCAACCACCAAATGTGTACTTTCAGGCAGGCCATGTGCATTCTATTCTTGTTTTGCAGGTTAGGCACATCTGAGGCAATAGGCTCTCTACTAGATCGCTCCCTCTGACTTGTTCTCTCCCTACTTGAACATTACCACTTCCAGTGCACACACTTTCGATGGCTCCCCATTGTCTAATGAACATTCCACGCACACTCCCAGCCTGGCAACTTCTCCAGGGCACCTAGGCCCCTAGGTATCAACTCTCACTTCTGCCCGTCTGGCCTTTTCCACGGTTTTCACCCATCTGCAGCAGTTCATGCAACCTGCCCTATCCCCGTAAACATTCTACCCATCCCTTCAAGATCCATCTCAACTGTCTTCTGCTTCTCAAACACTTTCTAAATCCCAGCAGCTTGATGTGATCTCTCCCATCACAGCTCTCAACAGCCTGCATAGACCTCTGTATTTCTCTTGAGATAATTACCTTTCTTATATTTTACTTTGGAATTACTTGTATACTTATCCTTGGCTCATGGCAGACAGGGCTGTGTCCTCCTCATCCCTGTATCCACTGTACCCTACACCTTTCAGAACTTTAAGAATTACTTAGTGGAACCACCTAAGGGGCCAATGTCACAGATGTTTGATGAGGTGAGGAGGAAAGAGAAGAGGGACAGGACCACTGGAACCCAGGCTTCCTAGTACAGGGTTTAACATAGTGCTGGCATAGTGCTGGCATGCAGTTCACTCTGCATTACCGAGTGAATGGAGGGATGGAGGGAGGAACCCTCCAATGACGAGATGATAATGTACAGTCACTTCCTCATAGTGTTACAATCCAGTGGGAGTTACAGAACTAATAAAAATGACACAACAACTAGCAAATAACACAAGTCAGAAACCAAATAATGGAGGGCCCTGAAGGACTGGCACAAGGTCGAGGCTTTGATGCAAAATGCCCTTGAAAACTGGGACTCTGATGAGAAAGACATCTGAAGACATGAACATGGGTCCTATGGAAGTCGTCACACATCAGATAAGAGAGACCAGTTCTGGTGGGTGCCATTCTCCAAATAATGACAGCCAGCACTCACTGGGCATTTATCATGTGCCTGGAGCTGGTCTGTATTATTTCATTTAATTCTCACAATAACTCATTAAGCAGACATTAGTAACAATTCCCATTCTATGAATGACAAAACAGACAGAGAAGGTCAAAGTCCTAATGCAGAATAAAGCTTTAACACTATAATCTTTTAAAAAATGAAAAAAAAACATTAAATGATTTTTCGGGATTTTATAATAAACTAGCAAGTTGTTTGTCTTCAAGGATTTTAGGGGAAAATGGGTCATTATAAAAGGTCTTTAAGCTCAAAATCTGACCAAGATGGCCAGGGTTATTCCTATTTACAAAGAGGATCCAGTGGGCTCTACTCATCACTTGGAGAAGGCCAATAAGCCCATGGACCAGGGGAGGTAAAGAATGTAACTTAGACTTTGATAAGCACTCTTGACAGTGCTTTAGCCCATGGATATTAAAAGACAGATATCTCAATGATGTGTATTTCAATTGCCAAGGTAAGGAAATGCCAAACCAAGGAGAAAATAAGATGCCCTCACAAGTCTGGATGACTGGGCAGAAAACAGAGGGTGTTTTAAGGTATTTAGATCAAAATAAAGCTACAATGATAGCATTACAAAAGCTGGATAAGTAAACAATTTTTTTAAAGAGTACAACTGTTGTTATTTGAAACCTCTGGGAACAGTCTTTCTGGAAAAACAAAATCCCCCGAGAACTAAAGACTAAGCTTTAAGTATTAGTAATAGGTTTTTCTGTTAAAATAATTTTCTGTCTTTCTCAAATGTACTGTCCCCTTAGACAAAGATCAATGAATGTGTTAACATTTTTGAGCTGACTCAGAGCTATTATGACGAACAAAGGTGACTGTAACACGATGCCCATGGAGCTACAGATGTAAGTGCACAGCACCTGCTCCTACAAGCAGCCCTGGGTCAACGTTTCATTAAAGATGCTCTTTTGGGCACCTGCAGATGGATGCATGCCCTTCTGAACAATTAACACGGTTTTCTACGACATTCCACACCGGCACTGTGATATGTGCCTCTATACACGATTAATGAGTCAAAAGCTGGAGAACATTCACAGAAGCCCCCACTTCCTGGGCCCTGCTCATGTACAGACTATTGCTTATCCAAGTGCACACATCTGATTCCTGGTACATCTGTATCAATGGGCAATGAATACTCCAATAATTAGGGGGGCTGCATGGAGTCAGGAGGCTTTGATTTCCAGCTCTGCCTCTTCTTACCTAGGTGACCCTAAATAAGTGACAAAACCTACTTGAACATCTCTGCTTTTGGTTTTTCCTTTCTGTAAATGTGAACAACACAAATAGTGTTTATAGACAGAAAACATGGAATCTTATTTCTATCATAAAACTATATAAATACTGGAAAGTTATCTTCCCTAAGCCTCAATTTTATCATGTATAAAAGGATGACCAGACAGATTTTTTTGCAATATCTATTCTAGTAACAAAATCCTGTAATCCAAGAACTTCTACCTGCAGCTGAGGGAATAACAGGATCTGGACTTATCTTCCTGCCAGAAAACCAACTAGAAAAATAGACAAATACATGAAACCACTGGTTTCATACATTGGTCAAGTAGCATATGACTATAATATGCTAAAGACAGGAAACGACATGAGTTCCATTACTGCCCTGGTTTTCTGCAAGACACATCCCACACCACGAAACAGGGAAAACCACCAAGCAAATCATGGTGGTCTCACTAAGCTGGTAAGACAGCAATGGGTGCATAGGATGTCTAAAGCAAGTAGAAACTGTGAAAAGGAGATAGCTAAACAAAAAAAGCCCCAGAAATCTGTGACAGAGCTTCCTTGAGTCTTTGATGAATACTAAAACACATCAGTATAGGGTGGTAGTCCATGAAGTTAGGTAAAGAACAATCAGGGAACTGTGAGCTGAATGGTTCTCAAGAGTTCACAAAGAGCTGAGAGGAGTTGGAGTTACTCCCAGCTAGAATGAAAAGCCCTCAAAACATTCATTAGAAACTTTAGAAGGGCTGCACCTCAGTAGTGAAGCTAAACTATCCTTATAGCAAAATCTATTTAAGGTCTGCTCTAAAGTTTAAAAATTAGCTTTGCAATAGACATAGAAAGAGCATTTAAAAAAAAATTCTTTGTGATAAAAACACTTAACAAACTGAATACAGGGAATTTCCTCAACCTAATAAAGGCCTTCTATGAAAAACTCACAGCTATCAGCATACTTAATAAAAGACTAAAAGCTTTCCCAAAATCAGAAACAAGACGAAGATGTCCATTCTCGCCACTTCTATTCAACACTGTGGTGGAGGATCTAGCCAGGGCAATTAGTCAAGAAAATGAAATGAAAGATCATTAAAAAGGAAGAAGTAAAACTATCTCCGTTTGCAGATGATGTGATTTTTCTTTTCTTTTTTCTTTCATTTTTTTTTTTTTGCTTCTCATATGAAAATGATTTTTTATATACGGGAAAACCTAAGGAATTCACTGAAAAAGTATTAGAACTAATAAACAAGTTCAGCAAGGTTGCAGGATACAAGATCAATATACAAAAATCAATTGTATTTCTATACAGCAGCAATGAGCAAATTAAGAAAACCATTCCATAGTCAATTTTCTGTTATATGAATTTTATTTTAAAAAAAGAACAATTCCATTTACAATAGCATCAAAAAGAACAATATACTTAGGAATAAAGTTATTAAAAGAAATGCAAAACGTACACTCTAAAAACTACAAAACACTGCCAAAAGTAAGGACCTAAATAAATGGAAAGACATCCCATGTTTACAGATCAGAAGATTTACTATTGTTAAGATGGTAACACATTCCAAATTGACTTACAGATTCAACACAATCCCCATCAAACTCCCAGGTGAGTTCTCTGCAGAAACTAACAAGCTGACCCTAAATTCACATGGAAATTCAAGGGACCTAGAATGGCAAAATGATCTTGAAAAGGAAGAACAACGTTGGAAGACTCAATTTTCCCAATTTCAACAAACACTTACTACAAAGCTAAAGTAATCAGGACAGTATATCTTTTTTTTTTTTTTTTTGAGACAGAGTCTCACTGTGTTGCCCAGGCTAGAGTGCCGTGGCATCATCCTAGCTCACAGCAACCTCAAACTCCTGGGCTCAAGCGATTGATTCTCCTGCCTCAGCCTCCCGAGTAGCTGGGACTATAGGCATGCGCCCCCATGCCCGGCTAATTTTTTTTATATATTTTTAGTTGTCTGATTAATTTCTTTCTATTTTTAGTAGAGACAGGGTCTCGCTCTTGCTCAGGCTGATCTGGAACTCCTGAGCTCAAACAATCTGCCCACTTCGGCCTCCCAGAGTGCTAGGATTACAGGCGTGAGCCACTGCGCCCAGCCAGGACAGTATATCTTAAAGATAGACACATAGACCCATAGAATCAAACTGAGAGTCCAGAAATAAACCCTCACATTTACGGTCAACTGATTTTTGACAAGGGCTCTGGAACTGCTCAATGGGAATAAGAATAGTCTTTCCAAGAAATGGTGCTGAGACACATGGACATTCACATGCAAAAGAATAAAACTGGACCCCCACCTCATATCATATAAAAAAATTAACTCAAAATGGATCAAAAATTTAAATATAAGGCTGTCACACCTGTAATCCTAGCACCCTGGGAGGCCAAGGGAGGAGGATTGTTTGAGCTCAGTAGTTGAGACCAGCCTGAGCAAGAGCGAGATCCTGTCTCTACTAAGGTTGTAGCCAGCTATCATGACACCACTGCCCTCAAGCCTGGGTGACAGAGTAAGACTCTGTCTCAAACAAAACAAAACAAAACAAAAAAACCAAAAAGCTAAGCTATAAAACCTGTAACAGATAATACAGGTGCAAATCTCTGTGACCTTAGTTTTCTTAGATATGATGCCAAAAGCACAAGCAACAAAAGAGAAAAATAGATAAAATGGACATGATCAAAATTAAAATCTTTTGTTCTTCAAAGGCTACTATGAAGTGAAAAAGCTCACAGAATGGGAGAAAATATTTGCAAATCGTATATCTGATAAGAAACTTGTATCTAAAATACATAAAGAACTATTACAACTTAATAAAAAAAAAAACCCCAAATAATCCAATTGAAAATAGGCAAAGGATCTGAATAGCTATTTCTCCAAAGAAGATAAACAAATGGCCAATAAACACATAGAAAGAGTGGATAGGATAAGACAGGATGGCTCAACATCATTAGCCATCAGGGAAATGTAAATCAATGGAATAATAAGATACCATTTCACACCCACTAGGACGACTATAATAGAAAAGACAGACAATACCAAGTGTTGGTGAGGATGTAGAGAAAATGGGCCCTCATGCATTGCTGGTGAGAATGTAAAATGATATAGCAACTTTGGAAAACAGCCTGGCAGTTCCTCAAAAGGTTAAACATAGGCTGGGCATGGTGGCTCACACCTGTAATCCTAGCACTCTGGGAGGCCAAGGCGGTTGGATCACTCAAGGTCAGGAGTTCGAGACCAGCCTGAGCAAGAGCGAGATCCCGTGTCTACTAAAAATAGAAAGAAATTAATCGGACAACTAAAAATATATAGAAAAAATTAGCCGGGCATGGTGGCGCATGCCTGTAGTCCTAGCTACTCGGGAGGCTGAGGCAGGAGGATTGCTTGAGTCGAGGAGTTTGAGGTTGCTGTGAGCTAGGATGATGCCACGGCACTCTAGCCCGAGCAACAGAGCAAGACTCTGTCTCAAAAAAAAAGGTTAAACATAGAGTCATAGTATGACCCAGAAATTCCACATCTAGTTATAGACCAAAGAGAAATGAAAACATGTTTACACGAAAACTTGTACATGAATGAATGTAGCAGCATTATTCATAACAGTCAAAAAGTAGAAACAATTCAAATGTCTGCCTACTAACGAATGGATAAAATGTGATATACACATACAATGAAATATTATTTGCCAATAAAAATAAATGAAATAATGATACATGCCACAACATGGATGAACCT
>CAUYSK010062958.1:0-45391 GCA_963575035.1 Avahi laniger
CTATAATGGTCCTTTGCTTTCTACAAATGGCTAAGATCAGAAGCAAATTTTCTAGTGAAAAACTCTGAAGCAAATTGATATTATATAAAATTCTTTGAAAGACAATCGCTCTCTCCTCAAATCAAAAATTATTAAATAATACCAATTGATGATGAGTACATGTGGTGCTTGTCTTTCCATTCTTGGGATACCTCAGAGAGGCAAATCAGAATGACAAAAATTCGATTTCATGTCAGGCCTTTAAAGTTATCACCCAAGACTATAAAAACTTAACACTGGGTAAAGAAAAACAGAGATTCACAGAGGATACGAAGTCAGCTGTGAGTTTATAGGATTTCTCATGTAAAAATGCTGCTTTTGATTTGTAAACGGAGAAGTCCTATAAAATATTTGGCATTCAGGAAAGAGGAAACAGTGAGGGGTTTTCTTAACTATAAATAAGACTTATTTTATTTTTTAAAAGACTGGACGTTCTAATGTAGTTTGTGGATATCTTGGCCAGAATATCTCGGCCTTTCCCAGCCCTGACTTCAGGAGCTGAAGCTTGAAGACCCCATGAGCTTTCTGAGAAACTTACTCGATATTACTTTTAAGTCCATTTTCATAAAAAAAAAAATGATCCAAATTTCAACTTGAATGTTTTTTGCAGCTGCTATTGCTTACTGTTTTCTGAAATCTGGAATTCTACTTTTTGGAAAAAGATAATTTCTGAAGGATCTTTTTCAGAAGTTTATAGTATATCCCCCTTGGAAATTTTTTTGTGGCACCAATAAAATATTACCAAATAACTCAGAAGTGACACAGTAAGTGCATATTTATCCCTCAAAGAAATATATACATTAAAACTTAAAAATAAACTAAAAAATATCAAACATTAGAATTTGATTGTAAACACATCTCAATTTACCTTGAGCTGGAGAAACATTTCGTAGAGTCTATTTATGCAACAAATATATTAATACCTTCTATGACTACCACAAAAAATCTTAGAAAACATTTGCCATGACATTTACAGTCTCCATTTTAATAAAAACCAAAATAAATAAATAAGGCCAAACAAAAATTTCTCACAATTTACCTAATTCTTTACTGATAGCTAAAGGAAGAAAGCTTGCTAAATAAAGCACTTTTAGTGGACCAACCTAATAATTTTCACTATACAGTTGCTATTCTAATTTAATTCATGGGGAAAATCAACTTAGAGTGCAAAAAGGTTAGTCACTTATGAAGTCTGAACTGTTCCAACATCATTAGTATGTCATTACTGTCAGATAAAACAATTACTTTGAACACATGCTCTAAACTTTATTTACACTATATGAAAGCAATTAAATCTTTAGCTTGCTTTCAGGTAATCCTGTGAACAGGTAAAATGCAACAGAATGCAGTGATCTTATTTTATAATATAACCCTAATGATAACCAACGACTTTGTCCTGGCCCCAACTTGAGATGTTACTTTTTGTAAAATCAGTATATATACTATGAATATGTTTAAAAATAATAAATTAAGTTTCATACAAAAAAAGTATTTCAGAATGTAATGCTGTATTACTTTTGCCAAGCATAATGGGTAATTATGAGAATGCTATAGAAATATGCATGATATTTGCTCCAATCAAAGCCACTTAAATCCAGGCAAGCTTTGTTGTTGCGTGTAAAAACCAAGCCTAGTATTAGCTGCAGCGAATGACAACCAAGAAGTAGGCCAACAAAAATATTAAGTTGTCCAAGAATCTTAATTCTTACTGCTTCTTTATAAATGTCTTGCATTAGATTAAAAAGATTTCCAAAAGATGACAAGCCTCCTATTTCTTTGTTTCACTTAACCTCTAGCTTCAAGAAGTAATAAAAATAGAAGTAATTAAAACACTAGCTATCAAAAATGTTCAGACCCAAATTCCGAGTCCATTTGAAAGCACAGTGTAATTATTGGCTTAGGGAAGTCCACACCGAGATTTGGTTTATTTGTGTTTCTTTTGTTTTGAAATGTTTGGGTTTATTTAGAAATTAAGGTTTTAGTTTCTAAGATGATCTGATAGTTTCAAGTATAGAAATTATGTACAGTTTATAAACTTAGTTTGGGTTCTTATTAATGTCAGTTAAATTAAATTAGCTAACATTTTACACGGCAGAAAGAAAAATTTGGGTGCAGAAAATAAAAAAAACAATGATCAAACTGTTTTGACTTGTAAATTATTTAATAGATATTCATACCTAGATTTTATAAGTTAGTGTTTTGTGTCTTTTGTTGAAAGACAATTAAACCTCACATACAAGTTGCCTAGTAAAAGGAAATTAGGCTGAAGCAGTCAATGTTTGGGTTTGTTCTGTGAAATGACATACCATTCTACACTGCTTCTTTGAACACACTTAACAGACAGTTTATGCATTCATCAGATGGAAAAGTACAGATGCTATTAATAATAATAAAAATTATAATATACCTAATTAAACACTAAGCATTAAAGTTACTTTGTTAACATGTGTGATGGTGTGTATTCTACTATCACTCTACTTTTTAAAATTTATATAACATTAACTTAATATAATCAATATATGATTAATTAGTAAATATATAGAACATGTGATGTTCAGAGAATGGAGGAAAGGGGAGGGATTTCGCTTCTTTATTTTAATATAACTTTTGGTCTAGATTCTAGAAATAGTAAAAGGATGAGCTGCAGGGAAATGAAAACTGTAAGAAATAACAGAGTTTGCTAAAAATGATAAGTTAGGTCAGTTTCATTGAAACAATATTGATGGTAATTTTTGATTCAAATTTAGGTCTAATGTGGATTTTTTTACTTGCATAATTTTTTTAAAAAAATTATCTTCATCTTAACAAATTTAACATCAAATATCTTTCAATAAAGTGTAATGATGTTAAAATGTTATCTGTAATCATTTGCATAACTTCTGAAAAAATATTATGAAATTCAGAGTATTAACTTTATATTTTAAAATGCTTAAACTTAAAAGTTGGTCAATAAATAAATAGAGTGATGTAAAATAAGAAATAAAAAGATAACATTTTATTTTAACCTCAAAGTCGTTGTAGTTTCTTAGGACATGAGAAAATTTTAATCTGAATCTTAAGTATTCTTTAAAAAATTAATTATTTAAGATTTTTAATAATCTACACTTTGTAAAGAGTGATATGGTTTTTAGACTTTAAGAATTCTTACTCTAGAAAAAAAATCCAGTCCCACTTTCCACAAATGCCAATGTTGCATGATAGAAGTAACGAAGCTTGCCGAGTAAAATTAATAATATCATTGTATTATTTTCTAATTGAAATAGGCATAAACAAGTAAAATAAAAGCCAAAAAAAATGAGAGAAATCTGCCACTACTAATTGATTCTGGCTTCTACCCATTTTTAAATGTCTCAGGTTAAGAAACAAACACTCTTTTAGTTTCCAACAAAAATATATTTTTTATTTCTTTCTCTTATTAGTCACCAAATTAAGGTATCAGATCCAGCATCTGTGAAGAGTTCAACCAATCAAGTTCTTGGAAACCAATATGAAATGTTTATTTTTAAAAGCTTTTTATCAATCTAAAATTTTGAGAACTGATGATGGCTTTTTCTTTGTATTATCTATTTTTAAAAATGTGAAGGATTCCAACATGTAATACTGTTAATGTCAATTAATTAAATAATTTCAAATAAGTCGTTCTTATTTTTAAAGTTCCCTAAAAGAGTAGTATGTTCCCCTAGTAGTTGTAAAATGTTTGGATAAACATTTGCTATGCGAAATTGAGTGTCTTTTTCTTTTACTGTCTTAACACTATTTCAAGTTAATTAGTCCATACGACTAATTGCACACACACAAACAGACCCTGTTGTTTTAAACTTGTTTGCATAGATTAAAATGAGAATGGATCTCTTGGTGTTGTTCAGTACACAAACCACCCAAGTGTATATGGCAGGCCTGTTTAGTGGTATATTTACTCATTTTATAATTATTATTTCTAGCAAAATCCTTCTGTAATGGCCAAGTCCCTTCTTGCCAGGCCCATACTTCAGACATATTACCTATATTGTTACACGCCGCAAAAGAGAACATGGGGCTCATAACAGCAGAGGCAGAATAAATGCCTCGGTGAGATTCCAGGAGCGTTAGTCATTTGACAGCTTCTGCTTGTTCGCAACAAAGCAAGGGCAAGCTCAATACCTCCTGGTACACTGAAGGACAGGCACAAAAGACTGATAGCAGGGGCTGATATTTAAGAACAAATGACAACTCTTAAAATGTACCGTAGCTTTCAAATGCTCAAGAAAATATGAAAGTAATTTTGAAAGCCCATTCCTTGATGTTTCTTTTTTTAAAAGAAACATCATCTCTGGAGCCTTTGCTTAAAGAAGTGTGTAATCACTCTTTTTAATTCACTGTGATTTCACCTCAAAAGGGATGCCCAAGTTTTCTTTATCCCAGGTTGGCTCTTACTTCAAACCAGAGGAAGACAAAAAAAAAAAAAGAGTTGTCAGTTTGAAGGGCTCTTCCCAAATGCTTGGAACTTCAGGGATATTTACACATACTAAACTATACTTTTTTAAAAAAGAAATTGATGGCCCTTATCTGCCACGGGATAAGTCAGAAGAATTTTGGTTTAAATAGTGTAACATAGATCATGCGCAGCTCTGACTGGCACGTGAAATAACCCAGGCACAAATGTGTATACTTCGAAATTATTCCTGTTAATCTGCAGTCTCTAATGTCTCTATGGTGAACACGCACTGCTTTTTAAAATAATAAGAAAAGTTGCCTTTATTTAAAAAAAAAAAGAATAAATTATATAATGTGTTTGGAGATTAAAATCTGAGAATCAGCATTAATTTCAGGTCCAAAGAGGAGAGATCCTGATTAATACAATGTAACTACAAGAAGAAGAAAAATACCGTAGAAGCCGTTGTGCTAATTGATAAGTGCACTGCTAAATGAAAGAATGGAAAGGCTTTAGCAACAAGGGCACCAGGGCAGCTCACACTCCAAAGCTGGTGAGCCTGTCCAACTAATCTGCCTCGTTTGTTTTCACAGCTTTGCTCGGAACATTTGCAGGGATGGCCCGACACTCCCCGCGGAGCCTGAGAGCGAGTGGCAAGCCAAGATACCAGCAGCACAATGTTTCACCTGCGCTGCCAGATACTCAGACAGAAAAAACACACAACAGTTTGTCAAAACAGCCATCAGCGCTGCACGCTCGTTCCCCCCCCCCCCCCCGCAGCCCCCGGCCCCGGCTGCCAACGTGCAGGGCCAGGTTTATCTAAGGGCTGGAGAGGTCCTCTTTTACATTCCCAGCGAGGCAGGGGTGATGTGACACATGAAGGGGCCGGGAGGGTACCCCGGGGAGCCTGGGCTCTACCTGGAAAAGGCTTGCTAGACAGTCAATCAGGTTCCCACAGCCTTCAGCCTGAGTCAGCACCTGGACGGCGAAATGACTCAGACACAAGGAAGCCATCCGGACGAGGGAGGGGTGCCGAGCTTCACGGGGAGAGGTGGGCTTTTTAAACCCCTCTACGCAAGCGCGCGCACACACACACACACACACACACACACACAAAATTGCATGAGTCACATGATTAAAAAAAATACAGGGTGCAATAAACCTCAGGCAGAGTTGGTCTGCCTTTGTCTTCCCTTTGTCATTGTGCAAAGCGTGCGTCAGGATTGCCTTTGTTGGGTTCCGATTCATTGCCAGCAGAAGCCCACATGATAAGAACTTTTTGATTAAGCTCTACATCTTTGGCACATATCAGCAATGCCTAATTATGAAAGATCTAATAATATGTTCCTTGTGTTTCTCTGACAACCACATGCATCTCCAGTCAGCATCCCTGACACTATTGGAAGTAGCGAAAGATACTGACACTACAAATGATTGCACAGGGAGAGGAGGGGGCATTCCTTAAATCTGCCACACAGGACGGAAGCTGATGTCTTCATTAGACTCATACCCAGTGAAAGAGAAAACAGGTTATACACAAAAGCAGTTTGTGTAACGCACATTTTTTGGAGGGTCAGGAAAAAAAATTAAGTGTTGCTTGGCAATTAAAATAAGCAGAATAAGGTATCTTTTAATTAACATTCTTCAAATGGTAGAGGATGTTCAAATGTTGCTACTGTTAGATTTTCTGCCTCATTTTCTGTCTTTTTTAGATTATATATTTCTAAAAATACATTAGGTGACAGTTTAACAGGCAGAGGAAAGCATATCAGTGCTCTATACAAATGGAAATAAGCTCTCCCCCGCAATACCTGAATAATGGGGGCAAAATGTATATCAAAGGAGATGGGACCTGCGCAGCCCCTCCCTCCGTGGGCACTTCGTGTGATCCCTGACTCCGCTAGAGGTGCCACCTTGAACAAACAATGTTGGCTCATCCCCACTCCCTACCCTGCAGGCTGCCTGAAACGTACATGAAAGGGGGCTTTCAGAGAGAGATTTACCGTATACATTTGACACTTGATCAAAGTGTATGCATTTGCCTCCCTGAAACAGAAGTGAAAGACACCAAAAAGCTGTCACTGTACCAGGGGGCTTCATTCTCAGCCTTCTGGGGAAACAATTGTGCAATTTTGTTCCCTGACATGCTTCAAAATACACTTTTCAGAAAATAATCATGGATTCTTGCGCAGAATTAGTAGGGTGCCCATGAAACTGTTTTGGTCACGCTCTCTGACTCACAACGCTCACAAACTTGTTCAATTATTGCAAATACACGAGTGAAGAGGTGGCTCCATCTCCATCCACTCAAGACCTCACCGGCAACTTCTCACCTAAGAGCCTCACTAGCACCTTCACTTATATTCCAAGACATTTGCAATACAGGTTATTTCTGAATTTTTCTCTAAAAAGATTCAACAATAGAAGAATTTATCCACGTCCCTTTTCCAGATGTAGAAGTCATTCTGTGAATGCTTTTTCTAGCTCATCACCAGTCTCATGGATGTATCTCTTTATCCTTTGGACTTAGACTCTTCAAAAGTCCCAATCCTATGTCTCTATTGTTGTATACTTTCGAGATCTGATGACATCAAATTGATTCTTTAAAATTATTTTACCTGGATTGAACAAACAGCTGGATGCTTTGTGTATGTTATCACGGTCACGCTTGAGCTTTCCCTGAAAAAAATCAAATCTCTCATTTTTCTCTAGATAGGTCAACTATTTTTATTAAAAATCAACCTCTAAATCCCTAAAACTTTTCCAAAGTTAATGCATCACCAAGAAGTGAAAGGTTTCCCTTTTCCTTTGTAGGATCGCAGTCCATTAATTGCAGAGTCCTCTCTGCCCGCCCACCCAGCGCACACTGCCGCCTCTGCATGGCAGAGCAGAAATCACTTTGACTGATCAAGAAGAGGTGACCCCATCTCTAAAACAGTTTTCAAAGACTTCGCTAATCATTAGAAATGGCCTAAGATGTGCAGCTAATCTCATCATTCCAATTTCCTGGTTGTTCTGTTTTTCTCTGCCAGATAACGCTTTATCAGACTGGAATGGAACTTCACTCTGATGTGGAATAGGGCATTCAACAAAATATATACATACCTTTGATAGCTTCCTTTTTGGAAAGCAAGGGAGTTAGTTTAATTGATAAAGTACCAAAAAACGAAACTGGAGTCCTAAAGTCTAGACACAACTTAAGCCACCACACTGTAACCCAATAGGCTTAATTTGGACAATGATGTTAACACAAACAACTGGAAAAATTTGCTGTCATGGTCTTTCCCTAACTAAGTATGTAAAGCAAGAAAAAAAGAAAAAATGCAATTAGGAAGTGCTTACCGGCATCCTCGGAAGCACTTCTGAAACAATGTCTCAAAAATTAAAATTTTTAATTAAATTTAAATTAGTTTTAAAAATAAAGAATTTAGTATGTGCATAAATTTTAATTCTTCTATTTGTATTTTTTAAATTAGTTCTTATATTTAACATTTATATATATGTAAATATTGTTTTAGATCTCTCTTTTTAAAAAAGCAAGATACAAATTAAGTATTCCTAATTCATAAATTTGAAATCCAAAATGCTCCAAAATCTGAAATTTTTTGAGCACTGATTCTCAAAGGAAATGCTCATTGGAACATTTCAGATTTTGGATTTTCAAATGAGGAATGCTGGACAGATAAGTATAATGCAAATATTCCAAAATCCAAAAAATTCCCAAATCCGAAACACTTCTGGTCCCAAGCATTTTGAATAAAGGAGAATCAACCTGTATAGGTAAGAGAACTATTAGAAGACTTATGCATATTACAGGCTCTTGATTACCAAAAAGACTGAGATCAGGGCTATAAGTATAAAAAAAAAAAGTAAAATAGAAAAATTAATAACCACTTTGGAAGACAGTTTGGTGGTTTCTTATAAAACTAAACATACTCTTACCATACGATTCAGCAATCATGTTCCTTAGTATTTATCCAGATGAGTTGAAAACTTATGTCCACACAAAACTTGAACAGCAATGTTTATAGCAGTTGCATTCATAATTGCCAAAACGTGGGAACAACCAAGGCATCCTGCAGTAGTTAAGTGGATAAACAAGCTGGGGTATGTCCATGCAATGAAATATTACTTAGCAATAAAAAGAAATGAGCTATAGAGCCACAAAAATACATGAAGAAACTTTAAATGCACATTGTTGAGTGAAAGAAGCCAATCTGAAAAGCCTGCATACTATATGACTCCAACTACATGACATTCTGGAAAAAGCAAAACTATGCAGTTAAAAAAAATCATTTTCCCAGGGCTCAAGGTGGGTAGGGTGAAGGAAGAATAGGTGAGATGCAGGGGTTTTTAGGACAGTGAAACTCTTCTGCATGATACTGTACTGGTGGATATATGATGTTATATATTTGCCCAAACCCTAGAATGTACCATGCAAAGAGTGAGCACCAATGTCAACTATGTATTTGTGCTAACACTAACGGATCAATATTGGCTCACTAATCATAACAAGAGTGCCACACTGATGCCAGATGTTAATAAAAGGGGCAATGGGGGTGGGGGTGAGCGAGTGTATGTGAGACCTCTGCACTTTCCATTCGATTTTTCTATAAACCCAAAACTGCTCTAAAAATACAGTCTATTCATTTTTGTTAAAATAATAGTCTTAAAAACACATGCTAATAATGGAAGGTGCTATTGAAAGTGTGGCACTCCACATACACGCCTTCAAGAGCTTAGCATTTCTTAGTATTTTTTATTCAGATTGGAGATTAGAGTAACTGCTAATTCTTTTCCTTCACCAATAAACTAATTATTAGTACCGGGAGATAAATAACTCAGATCCCAAAACTTCTTCAGTTTGATAGCCTATAAAAGGGAAAATGTGTTTCAATATCCTACTTCACTTTACCGGTCTAACCCCAGCAAAATGAGATTCCTTCCACTTGCCCCTCCTAAATCAGTTCTACTTTGACAGCTTATTACTTTGTAGACACAACCTTACTAAGAATGCTCTTAACCTCATCATTCTATTCAATGATGGATTATTATCCATCTCTCTAACACTGACCTCTCGTTACCCTTGATCAGTATGGTCCACACTGTCCAATCTGCTGCTAGAACATTAACAAGCAAAGCAGCGCAGGAATTTCCAGTGGCTTACTTGGAAGCCAGGGTTCTGCAGAGGGGCTTAAGGGGCTGCCTCTTTGGATGTGTGTTCCACTCCCAGCTGCCATCCCAAGTTGGAAAGGAAAAAGGAAAAGTGCTCAGGACAGCTCCTATTCTCTACGTTTTCCATATTAAAGTTCCAAGTAAAATTTCTCTTGAGAAAAAAAAGGGCCTTTGCTGCCAAAATGCTTTTCTTAAAAAACCACTGATATGGACCATATTATCTACTTTATTAGAATGAAATTAATTGAATTTCCCTTTAATTTGCCATTGAAATGGCTCATTCTGCTAGTAAGGAAAATTGCTTCTTTAAAACAAAACGCACTGAGAGCTGAAATTACAGCTAGTAGCTACCACCCAGCAAGAAGTGTCACGGCAGCAGAGGGGCAGATCAAAGCGGCAGACACGGACCCAGAACAAGACTGAGGAGAAGGAAACCTGGTGACTGGGAGACGGGAGGATTTCCACATCATTTAAGATTAGCCTGTGGCAGGAAAGGAACTGTGCGTTGTGGTTTGAGTATGTCTTCCAGAAGGTGTGTGTTGGAAACTTATTCCCCGATGGAGCAGTGTTGGGAGGTGGGGCCCAATGACAGGTGACTAGGCTGTGAGGGCGGACAAATGGATGAGTGTCATTGTCCCAAAGTCTCATTGAGGGAGTGGGTTTGTTATAAAATGGGGAGTTTATTCTGGCCTCTCTCTTTCTCTCCCTCTCTCCTCTTCCCCTTCCGACATGGGTTGAGGATAACACCGCAAGGAGGCCCTCACCAGATGCCGGCTCCTCCGTCTTGGACTTCCCAGGCTCCAGACCACTAGAAATAAATTTCGGTTCATTATAAATCACCCAGTCTCAGGTATTCTGTAACAGCAGCAAAAGCGAACTAAGACACTGTGAATAGAGGGGACTTATTAACAGCTATTTATCCACCTATCTCAGTGAGAAGAATTTGCCGGACAGAATGACAATCTTCATCCCCCGGCCATGTCGGTATTTGCAGTGACACAGTCTGAGCATGCTGCCAAAGACACAAAGCCCCTCCAGTCTGCTGGTAGCAGATAGAGTGGTTGGAGCCCGCATCCCACGGAACAGAAAGAGGTAAACACGTGCATGTGTGCATGGGTACACAACCCTCACAAGGGCCACCTTTCTAGTTTGTTTGGAAGATAAATGTTTTTCTGTTTGCTTTCTCTTCATTTCTTTGTTTGTCATCAGTTGTGAGTCAGTCCAATGAGTTGCTCCCAGGTCTGGCTCCATTGCGTGACTGCTGGCCACACCCCCTTCTTTCCACAAAACTCACACAAGGCTTCTCTGTGTACTAGAAAGGACTTTTGTTGAAGACCTGGGATAACAGAAGGTAATTACCACACAGGCAGGGAAAGACACAAAATTGAAGGCAAACTAGAAATGCACTCGCCAGTCCCCACCCTGCCCCATGGAATTTCTCACTGGCCATCTGCTCAGTTGCAGACAGCTCTGGGTCCCCAGGTCCCCATCAGCCATTCCGTCCTCCTCCTCCTTTTCAGAGCCTGAGCTTCCTTCCCGAGGTGACTGCAGCCAGCTCAAAATCTCTAGGCCCTGGATTCGGTGTGCATCGTTAAGCTCTGGCGTCCTGACTGTTGCTCCTGGGACAATTTGTGTCTCCAAAATTTAGGGCTAATAGTTCCTCACCCTAAGGCTGTAAGGACTAAATGAAAATAATTTTTAAAAAATTTTAGTGCTAAACACTGAATATATTAATAGCATGTACTTTTTTCGCACAGTGCATGCCACTCGATACCCAATGAACGATTGATGCTGCAATTCCCTTCCTCAACTTGCTCAGTGTGTCGTGATAGACATTACCGTCCACACCAGTATTCAGTTCTTTCTTTAAGACACTCATGATCTCACTTTCCAGTCTTCTGCAAATAGGCAGGACCACAGCATCAGTCACGGCCCGTGGAGAGAGTGCAAACGATGATGTGCTCCATCCTGGGCCGAAGCTGGGAAGCAAGCGCCTGCGTGTCTCCCTCCTGCTCTGCCTCCCGGCCTGGCTGAGGGGTGTGGTGCTGCCTCGGTACCTCCTGAAACTGAGTCAGCCTAAGCTGATGGGTCACCACAGGACGACAGCTGCCCTGACGAGTTATCCAGAACCACACGGAACACAGAGCAAAGGAAAAACACACTTTGTGGCGTATGCATCTGAGATTGTGGCATTTCTTGTTACTAAAGCACAACCAGCAGACACGTCAGAAATAAGGCTTGTGTCGTGGACTGAATTGTACCCCTCTCCCCCCAATTCATATGCTGAAGCCCAAGCCCCAGTGTGTCTATTTGGATACAGGGCTTTTACGGAGGTAATTAAGGTCTTAGTCCGATAGGACTGGTGTCCTTAGAAGAAGAGGAAGAGACACCAGGGATTCACACGCCTGGAGAAAAGGCCACGTGAGGACACAGAGTAGGAGACACAGAGAGAAGACACCATCTGCAAGCCAAGGAGAGAGGCCTCAAGAGAAATCAACCCTGTCGACATCTCGATCCTCCACTTTCAGCCTCCAGAACTGTGAGCAAACAAATTTCTGTTGTTTGAGCCACTGAGTCTGTGCTATTTTGTTACAGCAGCCCAAGCCACTAATACGGCTTTCAGAAGGCCGATAGTTCTAGATTTCAGTCTGAGATGAACTAAAGCCCAGGAAAGAAAAATTAGGAGACCAGAAAGAGAAGCACTTTTCCCATCTACAGTGTTGTAGGGCCAAGAGCATGACTAACAATACAGGGAGATGTTTTCCAAAAGGCTGAGACTCCCACCAGCCCGGGCCAGTGGGTCACTCTGCTGGACCTTTGGCCAGGGCCTGCAGAGTTTCATTCAGGGCCCAATCCGATCGCCCCAAGTGAACCTCACTCCCAGTCAGGACTCATAGTCCCATGAGAAAGTCTAGAAAGAGAGTCAAGAAAAGCAGCTACAAACAAAGCTATTTTTATTTGGGAGAAGACAAAAGAACTGTGACTAATGCTTTCTAGGATGTCTGGTCTCTTTAACCTCTTTCTTGTTTATTATTCGTGTTAATCCCCGTCTACTCTCCCACAGCAAGGAAAGACCTCTCTGTGCTGGCAGGGGAGACCTCTGAGCACAGAAGGGGAGACTTATCTCCTCCTCCGCTGCAGACTCGGAGAGAGAGGAATTCAGATACGAAGAAGGCAGTCGGGGAGAGAAGGATCGTCACATCCCTGAGGCCTTGGGGAGAAATGGATAAACAAAAGTGGCCTCCAGGTTTTAAGAATGAGGAAGGACTGTCTGAATTGGGTTATAGACCTGAAGTCCGAGGGGAAATTACCTCCAGAGCAGGCTGCAGAAGAGGGCAATTTCAGACGTGATTAGCTGAGCAGAAGACCCACAGCAGGATTTGATAACAGGTTGTCAGGGGGAATTTAGTATGAAGTCAGAGAAAAGAAAAATTCTCAAGGATGTTGACATCGTGTTAAAATTCACCGAGACTTAGAAAAATATTGATATTCTAATAAGATAGGACATGCTGCAAAAGGAATCATTGAAACAACCAAAAAATTATGGTTCTAGTATATCAGGCAAAGTTGCAGCAACAGAAGGCTCGGTAACAAAAGATCTATCTGAAGGAGGTTTAGTGGAGAGATGTTTGGAAGGTGTAGGGAGGGTTCAGGGCAACATCCAGGGATGCTGGAATGCCCGAGGGCTAACAAAATGGGGGCATCATCACCCCACGCCTGACGGGGCGAGGGGAGAGGGCGGTGCCAGCAGGGTATGGCAAGAGCTGGACCCGGAAGATGACGGCGGCGGCGGGTGGTGTGGGAGCTCCTTCTCTCTGTCCCCTGCATGCGATGGCCGTGACCTGAGTCTCACTGTCCCCAGGGCCTCGAGGTGGCCCTGCAGCAGTGCCAGGTGAGGGCTGTGTGGTGGGCACTGTCCGCCCCGTGCAGGGAATACCGGGACAAGCTGTCTGCAGCCAACATGAAGCGACAGGCAAACCGAGCAGACTTTCTAGAAACTGCCAGTCTGCTTTGGTCATCACCGCGTGTGGGCAAAGGTAAACAGTATCAGTGATGGTCACACTCCTCCCAGAAAACATCTTTTGTTCTACAGGCGCTAAGCTATGACTCTAGTGACTGCAGAGTTTTAGCAATATGTGTTGTAAGCTTCAAATTAGCACATTCTATTACTTAACATTTAATACACAGAGTATCAGAGAAAGCCTGGTTACGGCTGGCCCCGGCACACCTGGAATCAGTACCACGTGGCGATTTCAGGAGGAAATTCCTAAAATTTGAAATTGTTTGAGTTCGCTTCAGCCACAGCTCACGTTCCCAATCCTTGATGTATGAAATATTCCAGCATTTAAACAGTGGCTTTGAAGCAAATAATCATAACACGGCAACTGTGTTGATGACCGAGACAGAGATACTTCAGTTCTGTCAGGCTACAGCAACAGCTGGGAGAAAGAGTTTAATATCTGTAACAGGATACAGGACAAACTCAGGGTGTAATATTCTTGTTTGATAAATGCAATCTTTAGTTCGTACATGAACTATTTTACAGAAATTGAATATTCCCTTTAAAATAAAAACTTTTAAAAATCATTAACCTCTTCAAACTAAAGAACAAAATCAATAAAATAATAAGTGATTATTATATAATTATAACAAAAAAGTTGGTCCAATGTTGGGGGGAGGAGTCAAAACGGATCTGCCCCTGGTGTCAGATACATCCAGTGTCCCAGCCTTCCCCTGGTCTCCTTCGCCAAAGGTCAGCCTCAGGTGGAGGCTTTCACCTAGCACAGGTGAGGTGAGCGGCCCGCCTGATTGGCTTACAGCAGCCAGCACACACCCCCAAGTGGGGACAGGTCTGTCTCCTCCGCCCCTGCAGACCAGAAGGAGTGCCAGTCCGTAGGGAGGAAGAGAGCAGAGCTCCTGGGACAAAACAGTGGTCGGTGCGAGCTGCCGTCATTTTATGCCACTGTTTAAAAACTTACTCTAAACTATATCTGATCTACTATCTATTATCTGCATATGTTTATTGTTTTAAATGATACATTGATGCCAGCCTGGATCTAGACTCGGTGTTGGAGGATAGGTAACAAAGGATCTCTCCACTTGTGCCTGGAGTTCAGCCCGGTGGTGGCCCCGCAGGCCCCGGGGAAGCAGGTGCTCCCAGGAGGCGCTGGCGCCAGCCCTGCACATCGGTGTGGCGGATAGAGCTTTCATACATCACAGCTATTTGCATTATTACAATCAGGAAAAAATGAGATTATGGGGGCAAAAGGACTGCTCCAGGTCCCCTGTGAAATAGCCCCAGCAAGCCCAGGAAATACGACGTTGGAATTTGGGGAGGGAGGATTTGGGATACTATACAGCCTCTGTGGGGGCACAAGTTTATGAACCTGAGTCTTTGCTATTCATGGGATCTCATTAATAGTACCAGGCTCCTGAGACCTGTGGAGAACTGTCACAGAATGAAACGTGCATATATATACATATGTGAGGTCTGTCCGGAAAGTATCCAGCCACTTTTAATATGATATATAACATTACATGGCTGGATACTTTTCGGACAGCCCTCTTATTTTTTTATATACATATATACATAAGGAATGGAGAATGTGTGATTTAATCTTGGTGACCTTAGGTCAGAAAGCCTCCATTCTTCCTCTCTGGTAGTAGATGTGTTTTTTGGTTCGAACACTGAATGAGGCATATCACCACCAATTGACAGCAGTGTATTCACAGGGCAACTACTACTAACGAAATAAGTAAGTCTGCTTGAGTCTAAAATAGAGGAAAAAAGAATTGAAGTTTGGCAAATTTTTTGGAGTTAAGAAGAGTACTTAAACAAAGTGATTCTTAGAAAAGTAAGCAGTTTATTTAATTAATATGTCCTCTTTCTTATCTGGCCTGTCTTTATCATTAAAAAGATAGATGTTTAGGAAATGACTTTGTACACACATATCAGTTAAGAAGAGAGTACCCAGCCAGCCATGGTGGCTCAGGCCTGTAATCCCAGCACTATGGGATGCTGAGTTGGGAGGACCACTTGAGGCCAGGAGTTTGAGATCAGCCTGGGCAACATAGGGAGATCCTGTCTCTACAAAAAATTTTAAAAATTAGCTCAGCGTGATGTCATGCACCTGTAGCCCCAGTTACTGAGGGAAGCTGTTGTGGGAGGATTGCTTGAGCCCATGGCTGGAGATTGCAGTGAGCTATGATTGCACTTCTGTGCTCCAGCCTGGGCAACAGTGAGACCCTGTTTCAAATAAATAAATAAATAAATAAAAATACCTAACTAACAATAACCTCAACAAATAGGTTTAGACAAGCAGAGGTCAGTGGCCATGGGCCTTCATTCAGCAGCTTGGCTAGTGTCTCTCTAACTCCCTAGATCTTTTCCTAATGATAGTTGCCTCAGAATCACAAAATGGCTGCTGTACCTCCAGCCATCAAGTCCAAATGCTAGCTAAGAAGAAAGATGAAAAATAAAGGGCTTTCTTTCCTTAGGGCTTCTACTGTTTATCAGGCAGGAAATGATCCCCCCAGAGACTTTCTCCTGCATCTCATTGACCCAGAACTATCTCAAGGCTTTGCCTAACTACAAAAGAGGCTGGAAAATCAAATATTTAGCTTGCAAGATTCTATATGCCTTATTTCCTAAATTGTAAAAAACAAAAACAAACAAATTAATAAAGCAAAATTCACTTACTTCTTTTCTTCCACTCCCATTTTTTTCATACCAGGATGATTGATTTAATAGGTTATTAGCAGAAACCCAATAGCTTACATGCAGCCCTCTTAGGCTTTGAGACATGAGTAGCCCAGGACTCAGGATGGGAGTCGATCCCTTCAGTCTAGAGGACATTTCAGACATGGTCCTGTCCTCTGATGGCAGATTGTGGATTTTGGAGGCCTGTTTTTGATTCTGGATTCTGGGTCCTGTTTTCTTATGCGCTAACTGGATTATCCTAAGCCTCAGTTTTTTCTCTGTAAATAAGGAACAATTGCCCTTCTTTGTCCCATCAAAATACTGGGAGGTTCAAATAAAATATTTCAAAACAGTTGTGAAAACCTGAAAACATTAGAGCAATACAAGTTTCTGTCTTACCCTCCACTTTAAATTAGTTCCAAAACAAGAGTCAAAAAATGTAGGTGTAGAGGTATGCAGCCTACCACTCCTCCTGGGGGCCTGCCTCAGTCAATTCCAATTCCCTTAAAAAAAAAAACAGACCACAAATCCTCACCTTTATCTTCAGGGGCATTTGCCACTTTGTGGACACAGCCTCTGCAGCGCATCTCCGTTAGTCGTCTCTTGTCCTTTGGCTGGGTCTACCCCCAAGACAATTTACTCCACAGATGCAATGCTTTGTTTTCATAAACGAAACCATTGACTGATTTCACATGGCTACAAACAGCCCAGATTTTGGGTGCCAAGTTGTGCCATCTTTCATGACTGAACAGGTTTAGTGACACAATCAGGATTCAGTGCTTCCAGAAATACACTCCTATATAGTAAGATAACTGCATTTCCGTCAGAATATCATGAATATTAGGTGAGATAAATATACTGTCAAATGTAATGACACCCTCCTCCCAGCTCTCTCATAAAGAAGTATTGAGAACACATAATTGCCCTCAAAAGATGTCTATTTTATGATAATCATTACCTAAATATTACACACCAGAGACTTGTACTATTAAAGAGGGCTGGAATTACTTATGAAATATTAGCTGTTTTACTTAAGCTCTTTGGACCTAATTCACAAAAATTAATTCATGGTTTATAAGAATGATCTCTATTCCTTAATAGAATACTTCTGTAAATTCATTAAATTCTTTAATCTCGTCACCCTGATCATGTACATTTTAATTCTAGCCCTTGAGAGAGAAAAAAAGACTACTTTCAGCAAATAGAACATTGGAGTTTGCAGCTAGGACCCACATCTCAAAAAATCACGAAGAAACATACAGAATGTGGAGGGAAAAAAAAGAAATCAGGTCAACCCAGATATTGCTGCTTTTCACAACTATTTGGGGGTAAACATAAGAAAATGTTAATTTATGAGGAATTTCTCTGAAAAGGTATGGATCCTTTCTGATGTTGGAAGCATGATTTCTGAAGTGTTTGTCGTACATCCCGGATTTTCCTGGAATCACTTCTCCACTAAATTCTCAGTATCTGTAAAATGTTTTCCAGAAGTAGCTTTAGGCCCCAGGAACCCACAGTAGCCTATGGGTCTATGCATGCCCATAAGCTTTGCACAAGAGTCTTCAAAAAACAATATTGTAAAATCATTTTTATAATTTCCCACAATGGCAATTAAGTAATTGGTCAGTGTAATGATGCACATCTGTCTTTTGCTCTGGACTGTGGCACCCGTGAAAGCAGGCAGGGCCTTCGTCTGTCTGGTTGGTGTTTATGTCCCCTGAACTAAGCACAGTGCTTGCCACACGATATGATTTCAGTCGATCTCTTTAAGTTGAAACCCAGCGTGTTTTACTAAATTTACTGTGGTTCAATGAGGGTAATTAATATCAATTCAAGTCACAATGTATTTATTGATTTTCCACTAAAAATAAAGGCTTATAAAAATGAGAAAAATAGTATCTTACTTATGTTTGCATTAACCCTATGAGAAATTAGGATAGATTTTTTCTCTATATGTTATAAATAAGGGTACTAAGATTCCAGGAAATGCATGTAAACAAATCACCTGGTGGTTGGAAAGTTAACATAGCATCAGCACACGTGAGTTCTCTGTCCAACTTCCACTTTTTACTTTGAGCAAGTTAATATTGATGTGTCTGTGAGAGAAATTATCAGGAACAAGATGACCTTGAAGCTCCTTTCTAGTTAAATTACTCTCTGCTATAGAATACTCTCCTAAAAGATATTCAAAGAAAGAAAAAAATCAGAGTGTGCCTAGTGTCTCCAGGATGTTGCATTTGGTCTTATGGAGCAGAATCTGATTGCAGGAGTGGAAACAAATGGCAAGTTATTTTCTTACATAGCATCGAGTCCAAGAGTGGGCAGCCCAGCTGGCCCCTCTGCTGACCAGTGAGCCAGGCACTTTCCTGCCTCATTCTTAGAGAGAGGTTGTCATCCACTTCCAGGCATTGGAATATGTTCCAGCTGGAAGGGGAAAAGGGAAAAGGCTCCTGCTCGTTGAGTCTGTCACATTAATCAGTATCACAAAAGCTTTTACTCCAAGGACTTCTACCTAAATCTCACTGAGGTCTCAGAACCGGTCATAGGTCACCTCCAGCTAAAAGGAGTGTGGATTTATAAGTGTTTTTAGTGGGCATGTTAGCCTCCTGAATAAGAGTGTGGTTTTCTTCCAAAGGAAGAAAGATAGACTAGTCATTGGCTGACATCCAACAGGATCTGCCACATGCAGTGCAGTGATGGAGTTTCTGTAGCATAGAAGTTTTTAAATTCACTGTGTAACGCCACACATACGTGCCCAAAGATGCATACAAAACAGTTCATAGTAGGACTATTGCTAATAGGCAAATTTGGAAACAATCCAACAGGCCAACATTAACCTGACACCAAAACCAGACAAAACAGTACAAGAAAAGAAAACTACAATATGCCTCAAGAACAAAGGAGCAAAATATTAGCCAATAAAATAAAACAATATATAAAAAGAATATTACCACAACCAAGTGGGGTTTATCCCAGGAATACAAGGTTGGTTCAATATTTGAAAAAGCAATTCAGTGTAAAAAAAAAAACAAAAAAAACAAAAACAAAAAAAAGAAAGAAAGAAAATCAGTGCAATCCACTAAATTAACAGTCTAAAGAAGAATAAAAACGTGATCATATCAATTGATGAGGGAAAAAAATGCAGTCAACCCTTTGTATCCAAAGGGAAATACGGTATTCAGAGAATGCAGAACCCTAATCACGGAGGCTGAATTTTCAACTTTTCCTATCCTTGGATTCCGTGGGGTCAACTGTGGGACTTGCACATCCTTGAATTTTGGTGCTCGAGGGGGTCCTGGAACTAATACCCTGAGGATACCAAGGGATGATTGTACTTGACAAACCTCCACATCCATTTACAATTTAAAAAGAAAAAAAAAACTCCTAGCAGACCAGGAATAGAAAGGAATGTCTGAAACAGGGCACCTATCAAAAACAAAACAAAACACACATACCCAAATTTTTAAAAACCCAAAATTTTAGTTGTACTTAATGATGAAAGACCAGATCCTTTCTCCCTAAGATTGGGAACAGGACAAGGATGTGCCATTCAACATCATCGCAGAAGTCTTACTCAGTCCAGTAAGGTAAGAAAAGAAATTCAAGCCACACAGCTTGAAAGGGGAGAAATAAAACTACCCCCATTTGCAGATGATATGATTGTCTTCAAAAAAATTCCAAGGAACCAAAGAAAAAAGAAAGCCTCCTAAGAGCTAATAAGTGAATTTTGCAAGATTGCAGAATACAAGGTCAACACACAAAAAATCAACTGCATTTCTGTATACTGAATGAACAACTGGAAACCAAAATTTCAAAGTGCAATACCATTTACAAAGATCAAATTTCATATAAAATTAATCATACTCTTACCATAGGATCTAGAAATTTCACTCCTGGGTATTTATCCTGGAGAAATTTAAAATTTCTTTTCACACAGAAATGTGGACACCAATGCTTACAGTGGTCTAATCATGATCACCATCAACTGAAAGCCACCCAAATATTCTCCAGTAGGTAACAGACTTTTGTAGATCCATACAACAGAGCACTACTGGCAATAAGAAGGAACAAACTATTGATACACACAACTTGGATGAAGCTCAAAGTCATTAGGCTGAGGAAAAGAAGCCAGTCTCAAAAGATTACACACTGTGTTATTACACGTCTATGATATTCTCAAAAGGACAAAACTGTGCAGTGGTGCCACCTGAATGATCAGTGACTGCCCGTGGTTATGGTGTGTAACCACAAACCTGTAGCGTGGGAGAATTTTGTGAGGGGGATATGATCCATATCCTGATTATGGTGATGATTTCACAAATCCATACGTGTTCTAAAATCTACAGATCAAAAACTGAAAGGTCTATTTTACAATGTATTAACTTAAAAGTAAAAGTTAAAAAATCAGCCATAAATACCTGTTGAAAGGAGCCATAGCACACACTGTGATGCCCAAGCAAAGATGCTGCCGTGAGATGTGAGTATTTAAAATACTCATTTCAGAGGCAGCTCTCCCACCCTTCCCACCATTTCTTCCCAGCCCGCAAATACAATCTGCTGTTCATTCCATGAGTCCAGCGTTTCACCAGTAGAAATTAATAGATTTGCCTTAAAAGTATTCTTAATAATTGATTCATTCAGTTTAGCTCTGTGCACATTCTTCCTTGAGAGGAGTAACATTTTAAGCTATTAATATTCCTTTACACTTTACTGGGAAGAGATTTAAATGATTATTCTTAATAGCTAGCAAAATAATAATAAATTTTTTGAAGAAATTTTTAAAATGAGCCCAGAATCTGATGCAGAGCAGAATGAGGTGAGAAGAACACGTGACTCCCAAAGGCCTGTTGGGGAAAGAGCTGGGACAAGAAGGGAACCCAGGGCCTGTGACACTCGCCTAGCAAGTCTCACTCCAACTAGCTACCCCGAGACCAGGTGAATGACCAGTGGTCTCCGGGCTGGGCTGAACATTGGCCAGCATGGCCAGTCATCGACTGGAATTCTCCCAAACACCAAACGATAGCCTCTGCCACATTTCCTTTTTAGAGTCTGTGACTCTGCCTTTATCAGCATAATCAACAGATTAGCAGAGAAACTCAGCCACTGAGTTGAGCAAAATGAGACTCCTCTTCCAAAAGTTGAGAGGAGAAAAAACACCAGGAGTAGCCTAAAGTTTCCCCATGTTCTCCTCTTATTCAGCTATTCTTCCGGGTTAGCAGAACTCAGAGAGAGGGATGAAGATTGCGATTGGATGTTGGTCAATATACACAAAATGAGTAGTGTGCTTACAGATAATTTGGATTTTTCCATAAGATCCATCTTGTCTTCCTTTTATTTTTCATGGCTTTTCTTCTGATTAGAAAAGTAATGTGTTCTTGGCTAGAAAAAGAAATATAAAATTTTAACACAGAGTAGACATCTCCCTTAATCTTTACCATATCTACCTCTTACTTTCAAGATATGCAATACAAGTCTGAGGATATTTTCTCCAAAATTGTTTGACACATGCAATATATGAAAATATATGCTTAAAGAAAAATGGGATCTTTACTGCTCTGAAAGTCACTTTAAAAATTTTATTTTAATTTTTTTAAAAACTGTCAATATATAGAAGTCTATTTCTTATGCAAATGACCGTATAGTATCCCAATATACATTTTTAGTGTAATTATGCAATAATAAATATTTGGTTTGATTCTAACTTTTTACCATTACAGACAATTACTGCAACTTGCAATATATTATATATTCCTGTTTATGCAGTTGTATAAGACTTTATATAAATCATTCCTACAACTGGAATAGCTTATATTAGATTATTCTTCAAATTACTCTGCAAAAGTCCTGTACTAATTTGCATACCTATCAACAATATACAAGTGTCTGTTTCTCCAAAGACCCAAAAGAAAATGATCAAATTTGTAGATTAATATTTTTATTTTCAACTCAAAATATGTCATTTGTACGGACTTGGATTTCATGAGGTTTAGTATATTTAACATTGTGTATTTTTTATTTCTTATTTTATTACAAGTCTACTCATATCATTTGTCCATTTTTCTGTAGGAGTGTTTTATTGTACACTTTTAAAGCCTCTTTGCATGTCATAAATAGTCATTGTTCCCTATCATGTTTCAATGTTTCTTTCCAGTTTATCTTTTGTATTTTGACATTGTGGTAGTTTTTTAACAAAAATTAAATTTTTCGTTGAGTCTAATTAATCAATTCTTTTATGGCTTCACATTTTGATGTCTTGTGATTAAAATGTATTTTTGCTACTCAATTATGTTTTCCAAGAACAACTGTGAACACCCACTTCCGTGGTTTGTGCCCTCTTGGAATGAGCACATCTAGCAAATCCTCAATTCCCCTGACACAGGTACAATCGTCTCCAGGACGCGGAGCACAATATAAACAAGTTGTGTCGGTAGCTTAATATATATAATTATTTATTTATCTTAGAGTTTGAATGTTATTTGTTCCAGAAGGGCTTCCAGCTCCTCCCAGGGAGTCCCAGACTTCACCCTGGCTCAGCTGAAGGCCTCCAGAGTAGATGAGAAAGTGGATATTTCCACAATTTAAGCTGATGTAATTATTAGATTATCATATCAATAGGCCAAGTAAACAGAATGCGTACTCATTCCACTTGCACACGATCTCATGTATGATCTTCTCCTCTGCTCTAAAAAGCCCAGCAAGTAGACTTTTTACCAGTTGGAAACCATTTCATCACTTGGTGTAGAATTCCACAGCCTCTGGAACAGCCAAGGATAGCAGGTGCGAAAAACAAAGCTTCGTTTACATATGGACACTTGGGGGGGGGGGGGTGTGTCTGTGTGTAGGTGTGTGTACTATGTATGTGTGTGTATGTGTATGGTATATACATATGTGAGTCTTTGTATATTATTAGCCTGTCTCTTGTTTTCAGGGAGCTTTTAATTGTGAGAAGATCCTCGATAAGGTCATCATTCATCAGAGAACAGGGTAATTTGGATGGGCATATGGAATCATCCATCACCATCATACGAAACTTCTTTTACATCATGCATGCACTTCTTTTACATAGTGAGGGTGGTTTTTGGTTTTTCTTTTGTTTTATTTCTTGATAGTAGCATAATCAAATTCCTGCTTTTTGAAAGCCAGCCTGCATCTGCTTGTGTTCACGCACAGCGATGGAAGTCACATCCGCCATTATGGCTTTAAAGAGCCCTCCAGGAAAGGAACTTAAAGTTCACAGGTCAAAGAGTCCAGATTTTAAACAGAGTTTAGCTTTTTCTTTCTGCTTCAGCCTAGCAGGGGGTGTACTTCCCATGGGAGGTTTGTTTTTTTTTAAGAATAGCTGTAGTAACTGGGCCGCCTAGTAGAGAATTAGTAAAAATCTCCCCAGGAAGTGTTAATTTAGTGCAAACGATTGTGTCCTGGATGGGTGGACCACAGTGCAAACTTCTCCCCCTTGTCTCATTCTTCAAGAAGAGACACAGTAGGATTCAGGGAAAAAAAATAATTTACGATGAGCATTTATCACACAAAAACACTTTGTAGTTGTTATTTTTAAAGTCCCAAGCTTTCAAGAGGAAACGCTTGTTTTTCTTAGGAAAGATTAACGGTAAGATGCGAAGCCTGTGATGGCCAAAGAGAACATTCTAAGGAATTACACAGTCACTTCTCAACACTTAGGGAAGCAGAGGACTTCTCTGCGTTTATTTGGAAAAGAATGCTAAGAGCAAAGAAATTAAAGTTGTTTGAAGTAATATTAGAAAATTGTTTATTTAAAGGAGGGAAAACATTGCAAATGAGTGATGCTATTATTTTGATCCTTAGGAAGAAAAAATAGTGATCAACAATAAAGAAATATGAATAAAAGAAAAGGCTGTATACCTAATAAGTTTGAACCCGTTTAATTTGTAGCTTAAAACTAAAGCTATTAGTGAATTCAACAGTGACTCTAGCTACTGATAAGTTACTATGAATACCAAGCACATTCCATTAGCTGTGATAATTCTGGGTTAGACCCCTGGATTAATTGGAATAATTTTAGTTCATCTTTTAAGAATACCCATTTAGAGTCTAGATATTAACCCTGTATACATTTAAGTGATTTAATATGTAACTAAAACAAATGTATATTAATCCTCTCACACTAAATGTTTTTCCATAAATAGACAATGATTAGACAATGATAGCAGATTGAAATGTGCATGGAGCCAGATCTGAGTATCTTTCAAAGAGTTGAGCAAATGGCAAATGACAACCTTGAAACATGGGGGAAAAAAATACTTTCCACTTTGTGTAACTGTTGGTGTCTGTCACATTTGAGATGTTTTTTACTTAAGATGCTTTTCTACATGTTACTGGGTTGTCTGAATTCGAAAGGATCAGTATCAGTAAATACTGAGAACATCTTTGGCCAGAGCAGCAAATGGACTGATCAGTAGGAAATAAACAAGGCTGTCGTACGGGTCTCTGGCTACCTCATCTGATTGGCACTCGAAACCAAAGGGTCTTTTTCTTCAAGGCAAAGGAAGGACTCTGAGGCTCACAGGAGGGTGTGTGTGAGAACCGTCATTCAGAGAACTCATTTCCTCTCTATGCCAAACCACTTAGTCTGTCTTTTCCCGAGGGCCGCCCTGAGATGTAGGTTCTTCCTGCCTCTCCCAGATCGGTGAAGATGAACAATGGGAGGACAATTTCTAAAATAAGGAGGGTGGGCAGCTCCGTCCCTGCTAACGGTGGCAAGTGGCCCAGCCTGCAGAGTGTGTACCACAAACTCACGCACACGCACAGCTGTTTTTATGCAGAAAATCGGTGCTCATGATCCAATCTCAGCAAAAGAGAATGATTTGGTATTTTCTGAAGCTACCGATTGAGAGTCAACTCAATATAGATGCAAAAAAAAAAAAAAACCTGCAAAGAGAGAGCGTTGTCTCTTAGGAGGATAATTCAGGATGACAGAAGCTCTGCTAAGAATGGGCTTTGAAGCGAAATAGCTGTGCGAAGAGAATCTCTCTAAGTCAGGCTGAAGATGTGCCAATCCTCAGGCTTAGCGGAAAGGAAACCCAGCTAATGGGTCACAGCACCATTGAGAACTGAGGGCTCAACACAACTTTTGTTTCTTATCCAATGTCCATAATGTGGTCTTAGGTTGTCAGTTATGGCTTATTTTAGGTAAGATTGCGAAATGTTACCACTGTGTGTAAATGAAACAGCAGAACCAGTTAATAACAAAACCACACGTTTTTTGGTAACAATAAAATAATGCTAAATACTAAGAAAACAGGCAAATTTCCTTTTAAAAATGGACACATATTCCTTGCCTACTTTTCACAATACCAGAAATACTCTCTTGATTTTAATACGAAAAGATAGGAAATCAATTTGCATCTTAAGGATTTTAAAGTATAATTCATAAAGGGCCAGTAGCTATGTCTAGGCAAAGATAACAGTAATAAATGTATTTGTTCTTCTTCCTGTAAAAAATATTAGTTCTTGTTGTGATCATAACTCACTGTTCTAACTTGTGGTCTTTCAAAGATATTTCAAAGCTACACTTTAGAGTTAATATGTTACATTTGTATCTATTTCATAGTATTTCTATTTCATATTAATCAGCGAAAACCATTTCGCAACACTGTCCCAGTTAAATAAATGACAGAAACACGTCAACAGCCACAAACAACATAAGTTCACTGAAAAACAAAAACTCTCTCCAGATTCTCAAACACACCTCCTGCCGTTAGTTAAAGGACAGCTGTGTTGTCTGAGGACTCTGCCCTCCAGGCAGCCAGTAAGGAGATTTCCAGACCTCCCTTCTTGGTCGTTCCTGACTCGCCCTCCCTGCTCTGCCCTTTTGTTTTCAGCTCTCAGATCCAGCCTCTGGTTATTATCCTCTTTCTCCTGAGTCAAAAATAAATCAAAGATGGTATTGTATACCTGTGAAACCCCATCGACAGAACAAAATGGAGAGGGTCGTCTGTTCTCTCCCACTTGCCATTAAGAACTCCACTCACATTACAAACGTGCAGAGTTGGGGTGGTGATCATAGATGAACACGTATTTCCCATTCAGTGGGAAAAGAGAATGTTGCTTTCGGTATAATTTGTACCAGCATCAACGCTTCTGGCTTGCTGTGTGTTGGTGCCAGAAAACCACACAGCAGCACCAACACCTGCCAGTGGGCTATCTTTTTCACTCGTCTGCCTATTTTTGAGGTGTTACATTTCCTGACAATACCAAATCAATAAACCTAATTTGCAGCAACACACCACATTACAGCATTTTGTATCACACTTCCAAGAAGCAGCAGTCTAAAATCTTGACAATCTAAACTACAAACCAACTCCTGACATTTAGATCTTTTCCAGTAAAAAAATATAATAAGTTTTTTATATAGAACAGTTTCTGTCTTCCCTACTTCTGGCAATAGTACCATCATTTCTAACAGTCGCTTAGGCTTAACGCTTTGTAGCTGTCACCTGAGGTTCTCTCTTCTCCTGCAGCCGCTGTCTCACCTGGCACCAAAGCCGTGATGCCTTCAGAACACCTTCCACCTTCATCCATTCCATTCCGTTTCCAGCAGCTCCCAAATATTCCTGCCCACAAGCATTCCTGTCTCCTCTGAATTTCTCCTGTCTACTTTCCAAACCTAATCTGTGCATTTAAATGTATCCTTTCTATTTTTTTATTATTCATTCATATACATAGATTTACATGTATAGATACACAAGCACTCAAATACATATAATATTCATATTTTCCATATGCAATTGCTGTCATCTATGGATATGATGTGCCTTGCTTCTTTATACATTACCGTGAATGTTGGAGATCTGTCCCTGTGGCAGCCATGGGATAACGGGTGGCTATTTATTTTTTGTACATTTGTATTTTTCAAATTTTTTATAATAATCACATATAGACTTTATAATGATATGTGAAAAATATGTCATTTGAAGACCACAAAAACAAGCAAACAGAAGAGATGTCAACATGAGGGATCACGTCCTAAACTCTCTAGCAGGGAAAAAAAAGATAATTGCAATGATTCTAGAAATAGATAAATGGAGAGCACAAAAGTGTATCACCTGCAAAACTTAAAGATTTTTGTAAACCAAATTTATAACAGGTTATCTGCAACAATAATATTTTTGATCAAAATACATTTAAGCACCTACCGAATTCAAAGGACTCAGATGCCCATGTGCAGGAATGGATCAACTCGACTCCCTGATCCAGAGTGACAGTTTTCACAGAAGTTTGCATTAGTGATCTGATGCGAATTTGAGTTTCTTTCCTTGAAGTTCTCATTACCAAAAAAAAAAGAAATAGATATCTTGAAAGAATGTCATTTGTTGACAAGGCTAACCTATTAACCACAGTGTGATAGACAAGAGTCTATTATTATGCAACATATTTAGTTAGTTTGATTGTAGTATTAAAAAATGATACCTTAGGTGCTTTTGAATTGTTAAAACATTTTCATAGAGATTCCCTCTCAATAACCCTTGCAGGTAGTTAGGCATCTGCATTCCATAGGCAGGAAAACAGCCTTGAGGTGGTTGTGCGTTTTGGCCTTAATTCACTCCGCCAGCAAGATGGCAAAGGAAATCACCCGGCTTCTAATCATACGCCTTTCACCTGAACCAAGACAAAGAATGAAACTTCTTTTGGACAAAAAAGAGTCAGTCCTGGTCCCAGAACAAATTTGAACATGAGAACTACGTTATAAATAAGTTGCACGGTGAGAGCCTGGTGTACAGTCAACTCCATTTCACGGCCAAGATCATGTTAGCACACACTGAGCATTCTGGTCAGTCTTTTCCATGACTATCCTGGGTAACTATGAACCAGGAAAGAGGTTCATTCAAGCACGTTCCATCTGACAAGCACAGATACATTTATTCCATTGTCTATATTCTAAAACTATGCAAGCAACACCACCAGCATGTAAATAAAAGAAGCCAAGTTGGTGACAAACCTGTAAGTTCAGGTGAATTCGTGTTCAAAAAATACTGATTTTAATATCTGATCAAATGCTGAGAATGAGCAGGGGTAGGGGACACACACTCACAAAAGGACCATCTGTTCCTTATTTAAGCCATCCTTAGACAAGAATATATTACTTTTCAGGGGAAAAAATATTGTTCTTTCCAGAGGAATAGGAATGTGATATAAACAATGAGATGAGATAAAGCTGTTTGTATCAAAGGGCGAATCAGATTATAACACTGAAAAATAGTACACGTTTCCTGTTATTGCTGCTATAAGTAAAACGGTATTTGAAAGACAAATTACCATGTTACTATTCTTGAAAATCCCGGGCTGTCCTGTAAGTAATGACATCTTGGGAGGCATGAGACTAACCAAGTGCAGACATATCTCGATCTACATAATTTAAGGCGGAAAAAATTAATCGTTTCTCCTTCAAGAAAGAGAATAATTTTTCCTTTAAAATGTAAAGAATCTAGAAAAGCTTATATTTAAAACAAATAAAAACTGCAAATAGAATGGGGAAGATCTGAGCGGCAAATATGCTCCCCGCGGGACGGAAAGTCCAGCTGAGCTCTAGAGGGAACATTCTGGGTCACACACAGCAGGCAGGGAAACAGAGCTGGTCCCCAGATTTAAAGAGCTTGCAGCAGGTCCCAAGCCCCAAGGGACCTCACAATGGCAGCTTCAACAAGACTGAGGGCAACAAGGATTCACATCCTCACCGGTGGCTGGTGGCAAAGCACACTTTCACTGTTGGTCACACACACGAATTTGGCATTCTGCACCCATCCATGACCAGCTCCAGCACATGGGCCTGTGTGCTCATGGGAGCCACCCTGGGTCTCTGCATGAGTAAGAACCAGGCGTTGTCTCTGCCAAGAGCTGGAGAACAGGCCCCACTCTCTCATTTGGAAGCTTACCTGATCTACCTCTTAGCAACTCTCTCATCTCCCAAAGAGGAGACGCAATTGTGGCAACAAGCCTGGCATGTCTGCTCCTCTGTAAGGTCCGGTGAGAAGCTGATCAGAGCCCCCACCTCACTTGCTGGAAACTGGAGAAGTATCAACATGACAACCAAGCAGCCAAAGCCATTTGAATGGCGGCCAAAGAACCTACACATTAATTACTGTCCCTGCCTGTCCCTAACCCAAAGGGTGTCCAATACTTACACAGTAATGAGGGGCTTCCAGCGCTTACACAAGAAAGTCCCAGGCAAACCATGACTGTTGGCCACTCTCCAAATGTTGTCTCTGGGCCGTGGCCAGGGACTCGAGGTCCTTTCATCACCTCACCTGTAGGTTCTGCTTCTGAGGGTCCCTTCTGGCCAGATCTGTGATGGCTTTTCTGTGGTAAGAGATGAGGCTGCTCCCAGAAGCCCTGGGAATCTCCCAAGTGACTGCCACAGTCAACAGCATCTGATATGGCTTTTGTCTGAAAGTAATTCATCTCTCCTTGTGTATTCGATGACTGGCTTGGATGGCTACAATTGCTTTGGGGCACACCCTTGAAGAAGAAAAGCCCAACCACATGTTTTAGAGAGGAAGGTCTAGGTCTTGGTCAGTGCTTCTCAGCCTGGTCAGTTTTGTCTTCAGGAGACATTTGGCAATGTCGGGAGACTCTTTGGGTTGCCACAGTGGGAAGGGATGCTCATGACATCTCCGGGGTAGAGGCCAGGGGTACCACCACATGTCCCACAGTGCCCAGGAGAGCCCCACAACAAAGTATTACCTAGCCCGGAATGCCAGTGGCACTGAGGTTGAGAAACTCTGGTCTGTATTAACCCCAGGACATGATTCCTAAAAAGCCAAGTAGGAGTTGGCTCAGACAGAGCCTAATTCATGTGACCAGTGGCCTCCAAGGCCCCTAAGCCAACATACTTCCCGAATGTCTCTGTGTGGCAGAGCGCGCCCGTTTTTACCAAAATGGATGATGTGGGTGAAGTTCCTCCTTGGCCCTTTCCTCCTTCCTTTTCACTCTTCCTCCTTCCTGGCAGGCCTGACCCACCACCCACCTCTCCCTACCAGGACCCTGTGTCTACCTTCACTGTCCCTAAGCAGGTAATAGAGGGAGTCGCCATTTCCACAGGTGCTGCATTTCCAAGGAGATGTAAGGAGGAGAAGAGGGAGGCCTGAACTCAAGCAGGGAGGGGGACTTCCGCCCCCCCAGCCCCAGGAGTCAGCCCCGAGGCGCTGCCTTTTATTAAGGGATCCCTGACGCAGGGCCCTCCAGGTGCACCCTGGATCAGGCAGGGGACACCACTGGCCGGGGATGCAGTCTTCGTTCTGTTACCGCAGAGTCTCTCTGTCTCCCTCTTTTCAGAAACCAACAAAAGGCAAACACAAATTCATTGAGGAGCCCCACACCTGACATTTGACTGTCTGTAAGGCCATTATCTAGGACTCAAGTGATAGATGTCAGGAGAGAAGGTGAGGAAATTGCGTGCTAGAGTGGAAGCGGGTAGGCAAGGTTTGGAGAGCACCAAAAAGGGTTTTTGGGGTTTCTTGTTTCTTAGTGAGAAGGCTAAGCAGCACATCAGTGCTTTCTAGTCAAAGGTAGGAAATGGAAGATAATATATCCTGCTGAACCTATAGGGATAATCGAGAGACAATTAAAAATATAATGACCCAAATTAAGACTGAGGAAACATATTGGCATTAACCCCCTACCCTGAAAGAAGGTGCCCTGAGAGTTTGTGGTCCGGTTCACCACCTATTTAAAACTCCACATCCAGCACATGTCCCTACTCTACTGGGAAATTAACTCATTATGGACTGAACTGGACAGACACCAGGTCTGACTTGCCAGTACCACCCCTGCAGAAATCCTACAGCCATGCAGAAATGCCCTAGCCAAGGGGACTCGTCTGCTCTAACCCGGGTTGTCAAGGCACATGAGAGATCACAGCGTGAAGTGATGGAAGCGCAATGTGCACAGGATTGGTCTGGTGGATCTAACACCTCACAGCAGCAGTTTGCTTCTTAGAATAGCTCCGACCGTGTTCATTTCAGAGACATATTACAGAGCAGAGTGGAGACAAAAGTATCTGTCTTTGGTTCTTCCCCATTTCCTGACCCAGGCTGTCTCCCTTGTTTCGTCTCCAAACCTTCTCCAACAAGGACACCAGAGGTACCAAGAGGGTGTGACACGTCTTCCTGGTGGATTCTGCCAGGTCCAGCATCATGCCCCTCTCTGTTGAGAATTGCCCCTGGGTAGCTGTCATTGCCGGCAGAGAGTGTGTTGCTGCTTTCCCGTGCAGCGGTGAGAACAGGGGTCAGTACAGGGACTTCTGTGAGGTGTCCCATAATCACTGTGGTTAGTCTGCGTCATATGTGTCTCTGATCTTTCAACATCTCTTCCCTCCCACCCTCACTATCTAACTTTATTCCTTTGTCTGCTTCTCTTGGAAGACGGTGTGGCATGGGGGAGACTGAGCATGGAAACACGTGCATCTACTGTCACCCAAACTCGCGTCTGAATGACCGGCTTGACTACTGCTACAGACTGAATGTTTATGTCTTCCCAGAATTCACGTGTTGAAACCTAATACCCAATGTGATGCCATTAAGCGGCCTTTGGAAGGTGAGTAGATTCTAAGGGCAAAGCTCTTGCAAAGAGATGAGTGCCCTTATAGAGGAGGCCCCAGAGAGACCCCTCGCCCCTCCCACCAGGTGAGGACACAGCGAGAACTGGCCATCTGCAAACCAGAGAGTGGCCTCACCAGGACCCGGCCGTGCTGGCACTCTGACCTCGCACTTCCACCTCCGGAACTGTGAGAAGTAGGTTTATGCTGTTTATCTGCTCTGAAGCATTCTGTCAAAGCTGCCCAAACAGACAACTGTTTACTAATTGTGTAAACTTGGGTGGATGTTTAACCTCTTAGTCCACGTATGGAAAATGGCGGCAATAACACTGTGCGTTCCCCACATTATTATCAGGATTAGATGACATAATGGTTCTATGGTGCTTGGTACTTGATCGACACTTATTAAATAGTTGGGTCTCTTTTTTTTCCACTTCCTTTCTGCTTTTTCTCTTCTGCTTTTCCTGTGAAATAGGAGGCGGGAGAGAAAGAAAACAAATTAGCAAAAGTCACGGAAGAATCACAGAATGTCAGATCTGGAAAGAACCTGAAAAATCACCCAGTTCAGTCTCCTCACTTGATGGTTGGAGGTTGGGGGCTCAGAGCAGTGACACTTGCCCAAGACCACACCTCGCGTGAGTGGGGGGCTCCTGACCCAAGACCCTTCCTCCAAGCTTCCTCCACCACACCCGCCATGGAGAAAACAAGCAGATGGAAGGCGAGGAGGCGCGTGGTTGCCATTTCTGTATTACGTCCAATCCATATTTCATTTAGAAAATGTATTTCTAGAAATTTGCTTAAAACCTGATTTATTTCAATTGAAATTCTTCAAAACAGGATCACTATGTTTCTAATTGGTATTAAGTTCAAGTTTTGAACATATTTTGCCCAGTGTTGCCACTCCTCCACAAAATATCCAAAGTATCCAGTGTCTACACTTTCTGTTTGGAAAGACACAAGAATCCGTCCATACGCTGGTCTACCCTGCGCAGCTCCTGCCCTCAGCACTAGACGCAGCCCAGTGCCGTCCTGAGCTGCTGCCAGGCACCCAACTCTCCTGCTCCAGCATCGAGCCCATCAATCAGTCACTTCTCTCTGTGATTCCACAGCACAATTTGATAAAATAATCCGTGCTATCATAAAAGCTAGAATGGAAGGTGCCTGCTTGGTTTGAATGCTTGCACCCTCCCAAACTCATGCTGAAATCAAATTGCCATTGTAACAGGACTTGGAGGTGGGACTTTTAAAAGGTGATTAGGCTGTGAAGGCTCCACTCTCACAGGGGGCTTGGGGCCAGCATGAAAGGGTACGTTTGGTCCCCTCGTGCTCTCTCTTTCACCCTCTCACCTCCCGCCATGGGATGATGCAGCAAGGAGGTGCTTGGTATTGCCGCGTGCCAACACCTTGATATTGTACTTCCCAGCCTTCAAAACTGTAAGCCAATAAATGTCTGTTCACTGTAAATTATCCTGTCTCAGTTGTTTTGTTAGAGCAGCACAAAATGGGGACTAAGACACGGCTCAACTCATTCCCCACAAACCTGTGCTGTTCCAGGTAAAACACGCAATTTAGCAATGACCCTCCAGAGACAATGTCCCTCCTCTATTTCTCATAGACAGGCTTTCTCAGTAGAAGAGAAGAATATGTGTGTTGGGGGGTGGGGGAGGCTTTGTTTGTTCCCAGTGTCCCAGCTACGAGGCCCCTCTGTCTGCAGCACCCTGGCCACCGTCTACCTGCTCCTGAGTCAGGCCCTGTGGTCATGAATTCTTTTTCCAAATAACTATTCGTAAAAAACAAGCATGCATGACTAACCTAGAGACAGATTGAGTGATGCAAGTTTATGTGACTTATCTCATCTACCCAGTGTCAGCTTGACACTAAAGGGGGGGATTTTTACCACCAATTCCCAGAACAAAGAATTTAGAGCAGTGAACATTTATGTATGGGTGGCCCCGTGATGTCTCTGACAACACCCCTTCCCACCCTTTGTTGGCTTATCAAGACTCGAATTCTCAGACTCAAAAAGATAGCATTGGTTCTGTGTACTTCCTGACCTTGGAGAACCTGCACAGTCTCACATGGGTCCAGGGCACCTCCGCATCTTCGTAAGTAGAGTTCTGAGAATTACTTTGATATATGTTATGCAAAGAATGAAGTAATTTATTGCTGTACGTTATCAAACAAGTCAGTCAGAATATGCACACATTCATTCATTCATTTTTTTAATCATTCATAACACAGGTGTGTAATGGATCGCCTATGGATTTTGGAGTCTCAAAGAACATAGTTAGAATCTTGACTTGGCCACTTATCAGGTTAATATTCTGATCCTAGGAAAGCTACTTAACAATCTGACCATCAGTAGCATCGCTTGCAAACACTGGGTTGGTTGTAAAGACGATGCATGCACGTGCCTAGAACAAAACAGCCACAGAACACAGGTGAGTGCCTTGCCATGGAATTGTAGCACAATGGCATCAGTCAGCAAAGTTTCATCAGATCAAGGTACGGACCACAAATTACGCATAATGCTGGCATTCAATGTATAGAAATCCATATTTTTCTTACATGAAACTCTGCTCTTAATCTGTGCTTTGCTCATGTCCAACTTTTTGGCATTTTCCTGAGTCTCTCAACCTCAGGGCTCTTTCTGGTTTCCCACTTAATGTTGCACTAAGTAATCATTTCTGGTCAAACCACCTCAGCCACTCCACAGGCTTGGCAGAAACAGTCAAACCAGGAGCTGAAACCATCATCCCATACCAGTCCACACACAAATCCTGGGAGTCTGAGCTTACAGGGAAAAGAGTTGCCTTCAGCTGCAGAGGTATCTGGCAGCAGCTAAACCAGGCAGTGCGATATTCACCCAAAATATTCACAATTGGTGGAATTTGATAAATTTAAAAGATTGGTTACTTCTGCCTTTCTCATTTTCAAGAAGAAATGAGGCCCAGAGAAGTTAGGGGACTTGTCAGGGTCAGACAGCCACTTAGGAAGCTCTATGCTCACCCCATTATCCAAATATAAATAGTCACTTGGGATACCCCAAAATCATCCCTGCACTTCAAAAGATTAAGTGCTTGTATAGACAATATCACATATTCCTCTACAGCAATTTAATGGTTCCCTGATGATATATGATAGGTCCCAGATTATCACTAAAAGGCATTTTAAATTTTGACAACTGACATTATTTGGAATCCAACGGCAGCTTTTGGAATTGGAGTCTAGTTAGCACATGCCCAGCCGGAAGCCACAAAGTGACACACTCCAGTGACTTCTGAAGTGTCTCTGTGACCGGCAGCCCCCGTGACCACACAGCTCAGGAATTGAAGACAGAAGCATCAAAGAAGCTGCCTCCATCCATGTGTACCCTGAAATCCAACATCTCCTGCTAGGAAAAAAATACATGTAGATGGTTAAAAATAAACTCAAATAGAACAAAAAGGTGGTGCATTGGTCAGGATTCGCCAGCACAACAAAACCAATAAGATGTATACCTAAATATAGAGAAAGATTTATTTTAAAGAATTGGCTCATAGGGCTGTGGGGGCTGGCAAGCCCGACATCTGCAGAGAAGCCAGCAGGCTGGAAATCCAGGTAGGAGTTGGCAGCATAAAAACGCTCAGGCAGGGTTTTTATGTTGCAGTCTTGGGGCAAAATTCCTTCCTCTCCTGGAAACCTCAATGTTTGCTGAGGGCTTCAACTGATTGGATGAGGCCTAGATTACAAAGGGTCATCTGCTTTACTTAAAGTCAACTGATTGTAATTGTTAATCGTATCTAAAAAATACCTTTGCAGCAACATCTAGACTAGTGTTTGACCAAACAGCTGGGCACCACGGCTGCAGCAAATGTACACATAAAATTCACCATCCCAGCATAAACAAAGGCCAGGGCCCGGCATCCACCCCAGACCCTCTCTTCCTGTCCCCAGAGGTGAGCGCTGCAAATGGCCAAAGCCATCCTTTCAGGGAAGGGCACTGGGTCTATTTGTATCAAAATGTTTACGTTTGCAAAAAAGCACTGGACTTTCTCTATCCTTAGCATTTATGGAGTCTGCTCTGTGCCATGCCCTCTGTCCAGCACTTGGCATGAATTCCCTTGTCTAAGTCCTTTCAGCATTCCTGATATGTCGGTACTATTATTATCATCCTTTTTACAGACGAGTCAGTGGAGGTACAGCAAGAAATATTAATATCCTTTCTGCTGAACACATCTGATGACAAGAAAGCTTCAATCTGCTTAGGGAAAAACAAAAGAATTTGAACCATTTTGATTGAGAAATGGGAGGCAGGAACAACTTCAGAAAAGTTTCAAAGGCATCCTTGACACTGATACTTAAAGCCCTGTGTTCTAGAAACCCTGAGTGACGCCAGAGGGACCTAATCCAGGGCCGTGTTTTATTCAGTTCCCCATATAGATGGCAATATTCCTTATTTTAAATTATTTATTATTTTGTGTTCCCAATTAAGCTATAATGTGACAGGCAAGCTATTTTACAAGGCAATAAAAAAAATAATCATGCTCCCCAGTGAGTAAACTACAAGGCCAAAAGGTGAGTTGTTTATTTCAGTGAGGAACCGTACTGCCGCACTGAAGAACAGTGGGCACGTCCTGTGATTGCCGCTACAAGTAAAAACAGCTATAGAAAAGAACGAGATAAACTGGTTACCAGCCTCCTTGAAAGCACCTATTTTTAGAATAATGACAAAACTGTCTGTGTTTGCATAAGGAGCAAAAATGATTGATAGACGGGGTGGAAGGAGCCAAGTCCTGCCCCCAAATTAGGGCCTCAGGGACAGGGAGGTGCTGAAAGGTTCAGAAGCAGAAAAACTCTCCCTCCGGGTGTACGAGCGGCAGAAAAATATAATAGTAGATTAACCCTACTTGAGGGTCCCCTCTTAACATGCTGAATAAAACATATCTTAAATTCAAATTAGCCCGTCTACAGAAAGCTAAAACGATATTAGGAGCCCTGTCTCGTCCTTATGCTGGTTTATGGGAAGCCCGGGTGGCTGCATATGGCCACCAGACGGGAGCTGGTCTTCAAAACAAAAACAAAATAAACCAAAAAGGCTTCCCCCTCAGACAAAGCCAGCATAACCTACCTGCTGAGAGGCTCCATGCACTTCAGCTGGAAGTAGCTGGTGACAAGTGGGCCCTGGGTGAGAGGGGAGGGGCTGGGGGCGTGTGCTGTCACAGCCGTTTCCATCTTCCCCTGGTGGGTGGCACAGGGCCCCTGTGGGCTGTGGGTTTGTGTGTCTGCGATGTTGTAGGAAACAGAGAGGGGAGAAGAAGAAAGACGAGGCATGTGGAGTTTCCGTTGATTCAGCCAAGTCCATAACACAGGAGAGAAGTGCCCTCCTTCAGAGCTGCCAGTGCAACCTCCGCGAGAGTGGACCTTGTCCATCTTGCAGTATTCACACGGCGTCCCCGCTGCCAAGAACCGTGCCCGACCAACCGCAGAAGGCACTCTGTACCATTTGTTGAATGCGAGAATCAATCAGCGACTCATGGAGTCTATGGAACTTGTATTGATCAGCCTCAAAAGAAAGGAGTCCTAGCTCCTCCATCCGTGAAGTAATTCAGTCTTTTGAAAAGGAATTCGAGAAGAGGCTTCCCTAATACATATAAGAGAAACACATTGGGATGTCCTCCTAGCTTTCTCTTCGAAACCTCTCACCTCTCACTAGCTTCCCATTTTTTTTTAATTTCTTCTCAAATTATTATCTTTTGTTCATGCCTTCCCTATGTTTAGACTTCCTTATTCCAATGCTAGCTCATGACTTTCTTTAGTCTTTGTACTCATGGACCCCCAAGTAGAGCACCACCTCCCTCTGGCCAGTAGATCCCCCGAAATCCTTGCACATATTAGGGCAGCAGTGAATAGGGCTGGTCATGAGGAAGGGCTATGAGCTGAGGAAGCGGATGCGGTAGACTGGGGCTGTATGTTTGCAGGGAATAGAAATGAGCTCGGTATACCCTGGGCATTGAGGTACATTGCTGCACAAATACACAGTGGGGTGGACGGTCAACCGAGTCAGCAGCCGTCAATTCTCTGTGTGCACATCATACTGCTCCTCACATCCAGGGCTGGGGTCTTTTCCTCCCCCTTGTATTTTGACTGGCCTCGTACCTTGCTTTGAGCAGTGAAATGTGGCAGAAGCGATGTTGTGCCTGTTCCAAGCCTCACCTTTAAGCCTCTGTGTTGTCCTTCTTAGAAAACAATCGCCCCTCAAGATGTCTGACTCCCAGCAGTTCTCCCTGGCGAGCTGGCCACATGGAGAGAGATGGGCACATGGAGAGAGATAGCCACGTGGAGAGCGATGGCCACAGGGAGAGAAATGGCCACGTGGAGAGAGATGGCCCCTGGGGAGCCAGACATGTGAGTGAGGCCTTGGGACCTTCCAGCTCAGCCCAACAGTCAGCTGAGAGCAGTGAGTATGGACCAAGCTGACAACAAGTGGGGCAGAATCTCTGTTCCTGCCCGAGTTCCTGACCCATAGAATCCTGAGACATCACATCACTTTAAACCACTATGCAACAATAGATAAAACACACAGAAAGATTTTTTAAAAAGTTTTGAAGAGAAAGGAACCCCCAGCCACACAACATGGCTTCGGGAACCTGAGGTGCAAAACTCCAGTGGGTCTGCGTGAGTCATGCTTCCTGAACAAGGATCAAATGGTTCCTTCATCCTGAGGGTCAGAGTTCTAAGGTCTGGCACCTCGTGGGCTGCTTGTCAGCATAGGGGTGGCCAACTCTGGATCACAGGCAAGTCCTGGGCTCTGTCACTTGAGGATATGAAGACTGGGCTCAAGGTTACCTGTGTTTGGGAAACAACTCCTGCGACTTTGACAGACTTCAGCGATCTGGGATTCTTATGTGAACAGCACATTTCCTCTAGAATATCCACCTCTTAAGTCTCCCAGGGCTGAAAGGAGTGCCCTGGGCTTCAGGGGCAGCAATGTTGAGAGCTGTGAGGGGGCCAGAGGTCCTGCTTGCCCATGTAGAGAAGAAACACCTCAGTTTACAGGAAGGCTACATGGACTGGCACAGCACAACTACCTCCAACAACACAAAACAGTCGCCTTCATGTGCAGAAGAGAGTTTGGCTTTTCCACAGTTGGAGGCTTGGCTATTACCATGGAGCATTTTCCTCCAGCTCCAGTAAATTTCTGGATCCAATCTGTGAGTTTGGATATGGATGTGAATATTTTTCTGTCACTGGGAAAACAAAGAGAATTACTTGTAATCGCTGAGACTCATAAAGGAATCTCTTTACCAATATACAGTGCAAATAAGAACCAAGAAATAACACCTAGTCTTTGGAGCTTCGCTTACAACTAATGCTTTGGGATTTTTTTTTTTTACTTGGGGTTTCTCCATGGAAGAGGCTAGACTTCCTGGGTGCTTCCCTAGGATGCTTCTGACGTCTGCTGTGCCTCTGGTCTGTGACCTGCCCTCACGGCTGTGATTTCCTGAGGACACGTGGAGAAGGAAATGCTCTTGCAAGATGTGGACATTAGCTTCAGGTAATTAATACACGGCAGGGTCATATACTTTCGAGTGGGCATTCTCTGGCTAAAAAGTTAGTTCGTGGTATTAAAAATTGAATAATCATGCGGAAGTTGCCACCGATTCCTTATGGGCCTCCCCCATGTCCCCCAGTCACTTCGTGAAGCTTAGTGTTTAGAGATCGGTGATTTCATAGACTTTCCTGGGAATAAAATAGAAGAAATTCACTCCCACCTCCAGAAAATGTGACTTTTCCCAGATGGAACTTATTGTACAAAGCTGCATAAAAGTAAAAGAAACTTTTGGTGAATTCAGTTTAATGTTTACAAAGTATATTTATTAAACAGACTTTTTCCTATTGAAAATTCCCATTGTGGTCCTGGAAAAAGATCAAGGTCAGTTCTTATTAAATAAGTCTATTTGATGCAAACTTCTATGTCAGTCAGCCAAATACAGTTTCAGAGCATTCAGCGTGGAAGGAACAGCCCTTGCCCTGCGCAGAGCTGTGAACTTGGTGAGCTTCATCTCCGGCACCTCCGAGTTCCCTTTCTCAGCCCATTTCATCCCTCCTTGGGGCTTCAATATTTTGCTCACAAGGGGGTCATCCCTGTGTCCACTAGCTAGCGACTCTTGTCATGCCAGAAAGGCACAGCAGTCCTCTGCAACAAAGTGAATTTAAGCTAGGGATTATTTTTTTTTCCAATTATGGAGTGAAGTTTTCTCCCCACTAAAAGGAAGACACTGGGGGTAGAGTTTCCCAAGCACCCAACACATCCCAGAAGCTGTTGCCAAGTCTCCTCACAGGAAGGCCGGTCCCAACGTAGAGAATTTTACAAAGTGTTCCTCAGAAACGGTGCTTCCCAAACAGTGAACCATGACCCCCTTAGAACGTCAGAGTTTACATCTATTTCCTTAAAGGACACCAGAAAGAATATGGTTTCTGTCATCAGGGAGGGAGGTGTGACCTAGGACTTTTTATTTTCACATTAAAAGAAGAGATTTTTACTTGAAAATGTTGTGAAGCAGTGCTATTAAAGAAAAACAAAAATATCATGGTCCCATCGAGGAACTGGGAGTCTATTAGAGAAGTAGGTCAGAAGAAAAATGGTAAAATAAAACATGCAAGATTTTGAAATAACACTGGAAATAGATATTATACATGTATACAGTGTTTATATATACACACACACAAATTTCCTGCATATTTACTGAACCAAATGGAAAGAGGGAGGTTAGTTGTGAAATTCTATGGAGAAGCTGGTGTTTGAATGGGTATTTTCAATTTGCTGAATGTCATTTCATTTCATTCATTCATTCATTTAACAAAAGCACCATCCCAGCCAGTGCTAAGATTAGGAGGTACCCCTGACAGGTAAAGTCGGCCACTGCCCTGAAGATCTATCTGGCATGATCACTTCTCTCTGGCATGATCCGTTCTACTAGACCAGGGTGCAAATGCATTGTAACACTCACATCATTTCCAACTAAACGTGTGAGCATCTGCACGTGCTTTTAACCACAAAGCCCAGCGCTGTCGTCCCTGCTGTGAGGTGAGCCCCCGGCTGGGGACCCCAGGGTTACCGGATCTCTCTTATTTCACACTCATGCATTATCCATCTCACCACACCAGTTGTTGTTCCCCAAAGCATGAATCCAGATCCAGATGGTTGGGCCCATGCCTGGCTCCAGCTTCAAGCAAAATGGTGACAGTTTTTTTTTAAATTAAGCCAGCTCAGTACCTCCCACCCTCCTGAGGGGAGGGAGGGCTCGTTTTCTCTCCTGCCTGCAGAACTGGTGAGAGCTGCCTGAGGCCCCTCCAGCATCTCTCACTTTGAAAAGAGGGACTGGCCATTAGGCAGAGGTCTCCGTTTCTTCTCTCCCAAAATGTCCCTGTGTTCCTTATAAAAATCCCTGCCTCCTTCCCCAGTATTGTAGATTCCAAAGGGAAGAACAGTCCTTGTGAAGACAGAGGGAAAAACATGAAAAGATGATTCAGGAGTCAGCTCCCCCTCACTTGCCCAGTCAGGGGGTTACTTGCATTTCTTCAACATGGCCAAGGGAAGAAAGTCAAATGATGTTTTTCCCGTGATTAGAAAAATCTGCTTCACAGTGGCCTGATGCCCACTCCCAGATTGTTAGGAGATAGGTGATTTTTTTAAAATTCCATCTCAGCAGCATGTTATATACACAAATGATTAAGTGATTGTGATCAGTGTTACACAGAAAAAGGGATATGAATGCATAAAACAGGGGAATCGACATCAGTGTGCCAGTGGGAGCAGGAAACCTGGGTGCAGCCGAGGGTTTCCCTGCAGGAAAGAAACCCAGGTGAAGGCTCAACGGGGGAGTAGACATCAGCCAGGTACGTGCAGGGACAGGCGTGCATGGAGAACCGCAGGGAGAAGGAGTTAGACTGTTCAGAAAACCAGAACACCACGATGAAATAATGCAAGATCAGGCAGGAGCACGCAGCCCGGCCAGAGCCTGGAGTTACGTGGGGACTTACTTAACACAGGCCGAGGGGATCCTGCGCTTGCAGTTTCAAAGAGGAAGGATGCACAAAGCCAGCGCTAGCACAACTTGGAAGTAGAAGGTCACAAAGCTGGGACAAGGACTCAGTTGGCCATGGTAATAGAAATCTAAAACGAGTACTACAAGGTGACCAAAATCCTGGTTTTCCCAGGACAGTCCTAATTTATAATTACTGTCATTTCTCCTTTCACTGTGGAAAAGGTCCTGGCTTACTACTCCTAAATCATTAATGATAATAATTTTATGATGATAAAGATAATAAAATGCACACATAGAGACACACGAGAGAGAGAGAGACTTAATAAATGTTGCAAAATGTGAAAAATCGGTGAATCTGGGTTTATTAGTTTCCTATTGTTGCTGTAACAAATTAACACATACGTAGTGGTTTAAAGCAACACTAATGCATTAGCATATGTTTCCAGAGGTCAGAAGTCTGAAGTCAGCTTCGGGGACCTAAAGTAGGGGTCGGCAGGCCTGGGGCCTTCTGGAGGCTCAGGGGGAGAATCTATTTTCTTGCCTTTTCAGAATCTAGGAGCCCCCACATTCCTTGGCTTGTGCCCTCTTCCTCTGTCTTCAAAGTGCATCCCTCCAGTCTCAGCCTCTGCTGTCACATGGCCCTCTCCTCTTCTGCCATCAAATGCCCCTCTGCTCCTCTCCTGTAAGGATACTTGTAACTACATTTAGAGCCCACCCTGGAAACCCAAGGTCATCCCCCATCTCAAGATTTTTAGCACAATCACATCTGCACAGTCCCTTTTGTTGTGTAAGGGACATTCGCAGATTCTAGGGATTAGAACCCGAGCACCTTTGGGGACATTATCCATCTTACACAGTAAAGGAAATACACAAGTTCTTCATACTCATCTCTGTTCTCTAAGTTTGAAATTATTTTAAAATAAAATGTTTTAAAAGATGGACCAGTTTGGAAGATAAATTACATGGTCATCCCAATAAAGGGCATAAAGGTCCTTTTTATCCAGCCCCTTCAATCCTCTTCTCTCTTGATTTCATGAAAATACTCATTAGATCTTTATGCTAAGATGCACGTGTGCTTGTTTAATTTGATTTTAAAGGTGAATGCTAACACATTAAGATCCCCACTGCTATCTTTTTTAAAGGCTGAGAAAAATCCTTAAGAAAAGTTTCCCAGCAGTGAAATTTATAAATTTAACATTGTCAGAGAAGGCAAGCTTCTACACTTTTACAAAGACTCCAATAATTAAAGAGCCAAGAAAGAGTCTCAAGAGCTTTTTTATTATTATTATTTAAACATTCTTTCCTCCACAGTGAAGGAACAATCCAGTGCAATTATAAATGTCCCTTTGCGTCTGCTCTTGGGTCCCTGCACATTGCCACATATTTATGCATGCCTGCGATTTGAGATTCCTTAACACTGTTATTTCAACAACTCAAGGCTCTTCTGTCGTCCCTAAGCTGGTGCCCTCTCACATCTACATGGGGGGAAGCCTTTCCTTCCTCCCAGGCTGTCTCCTTTAACACAAATTGTTCATGCACTAGACAGACCTACTGAACTCACTTGTGTCATTATTATCAGTCCTGCCAGGAATCTCTAGCATAGCCTTTCCACAGGGGAAGAGTGTGGCCTGAGCCATGTTCCGAAGGACTAAGGAGCACGTCTCCATCAGGATTCTGCCATCCGCCCCGTCCCCCAGCACAACCAGCGCCTGGATGAGTAGGAATAACAGGCAAAGTGATGTTCCCCACTGTAGATACTCAAGAAATGGCTGTCAAAGAAGAAAGAAGTATCTGAAAAACCAGGCAATGCTCAAAAATTTCCCTAGGGGTGAGCTTGAGGTGAAGTCAGAGGAGCCCTGGCTAAGACAGCTTCTCAGGCAGGTGTAAACAAGAATTCATGTTTGGGGAAAACAACTCCATTCTGGTTACTGACAGGGCAAACACAACAAAACGTTTGAAAACCAATACAAAGAAATTTCCTGAAGAAAATGAGTTGAATCACAAAAGAAAAGATGAGGAGAAGAGGGGACGTTGACAAACTGCCTTGTTTTTCATTTGGGCTTAAGACTTTGAAACAATTACTGGACAAATAAATATGAGATATTAAATGTAGCATACTAAAAGTGACTTGTTTCTTTATAATATTTCATAAAAGAAGGAAGTCCTGAGCATTTTTGCTCCAGCTATTTTCATTGAACAAGAACTTTTCTTGAATGTTCGGATGCTTATCGTTGGGCAGAGCAGCAGACTGCGATCTGTGAACCGCTTTCCACAATGTACACAGAGCCACCTTACCTCAGCTCAAAGGTCATCCGCTTCCCTGAACGGTAGCTTCATCCGCAAATTTCCTTTGCCATGATCTTCTCTAAAATCAGGTGGGAAAAAATGATACGCATCAGAATATTTGAATATTTTTATCTGCTCTTTCCGCTACTTCATAACAATTCTGCTAATTTAGCTGCTGATTTAAAAGCACCTAGGATGGCCAGCCACACTTTAGACGTGCTCTTGCTGGCATTTTAAGATGAACCCAGCACCAGTAAAGACGACGTTGCCTTTAATGCGAGTGAGCTGTCAGCGGAAGGAACGAAGTTGGCGGTGCCCTCTCCCTTCGTGCAGGCGTCCCCATTCAAAATCCCGTCATCGTGTTATAGAATTATTTTACGGGAGTACAGAGGAGGTTCATTTCTTGAGTCGTCAGCACATCTTTCTCCTATTGTAGGTTTAAGGAACATTCAGGTAAGCAGTGTGATTTTAACCTTCTGCCCGCTTTAACCCTCACCTCCTCTCAGATCAAAATCACAACCTGGCCCTGCCGACAGGTTTTCTTATTAATCCCCACTGACCTGCAGGACGTTTCGGCAAGGTACCTGCAAGCTGGAGGTGGCTCTGGCTTTATCTGATTGTGTGTCAAGACAGGTTGCCACGACATCCTCTCTAACTTCAGTTCCTTTCAAACCCCGCGAGAGACGACTGGAACCCCCGGCAGGGGTGAGGGACCTGCGGCCTTAAGGCCACGTTTGGCTGCCTAAGTCCTAAAGTGCGTCCTTCTGACTGAATCCAAATTACGGAACAAATCCTTTTATGAAAAGGCATGCAGCAGAGAAAGACAAAGCTTCTCTTGCCTCCTTTGATGCTTAAAAAAGAACAATCTTGAGAATATTACTCAATCATAAGAAATGACGACGATCTAGTACCTCTCACACTTTCCTGGACTAAACTTAGGCCCATCATCCAAAGTGAGGCACCTCAAGAGCAGAAGAAAGGGATCCATTTGTACTCGCCATCAAATTGGTACTAACTGATCAACACTAGGGTGATCACATGGCAGAAATACTCTCCAGGGATTGGGGGATGGGGGGGAAAATCTACAACTAAGGGACGTGGGGAGCACTAAAGGGAGGGAAGGGCACGCCTTTAACCTGCATATGGGTGGGGCAAAGACATAAAGTGTGGCTAGAATGTGT